>JARHVA010007495.1:202500-222500 GCA_037957365.1 Torreya grandis | reverse complement strand
ACATGACCCGTATACTTAAAATTAAATCCAATAACTAACTCACCTACCAATATGACTAGATATGTAGCTTCTAAATTAAATATATCCTAAAATTTATTAGTACATCCATAATTTGTGCCCCAATCATTAAATACAAAATCTAATACATTAAAGAATAAATGCATTATTACCTAGTCACATATGTACATACAATCTTATTAATACATCAAAGACCCATAAAATATTACCTAATCACATGTGTATATATAATGTAATTAATAAATCAATCACTCATATAGTTCCTAAGAGGAATTTTTAAAGTATATGAGATTTATTCCCTCTTGAAAATTTTCCTCCCTAAAATATGATAAGAAACTAAATAGTAATAGTTTTAAAATTAAATATACAAATATGATGTTATTATGATCATCCATATGTAATCACCAGGAAAGATGTTTCATGATGTTAACTATAGCTAAACTTTATTCCATATCCACTTTCAAACTCCTTTATCCCACTAGCTCATGATTCCCTTCAATAATTTCATTTTTGTAATTTAAAAACACACTTTTAGAACTAAAAGATTCATCATGAATAAAATTAGATTAAAAAAGATAAGGTGAAAATAGTTATCATAACAAAACTAAAATGTGTTTTCATACCATTCGGTATAATTATCCTCAAAATATGTCCATGCCTTTATTTAATTTCATATTATAGTATCAACTCTAAATAAATAATAACTTTATCTAATGTAGTTAGTATTTATCTCAACCCTTTTTCTAAAACATTTTTTGAATTATTCATATTTACAACCTTGTTTTTACCTAAAAAATAAGGAGCATTAATACAAGATTTTAAGAACTTCAAAAATTAAAAATATAATAAACTAATATATTAGATCAAACCCTTGAGGTAAGGTAACACTATACAACTATCCTTATTGAAAGGAACTAATCAAGATACAATATTATTCACTTCCCCTCACATGTGTAGGGATATATTTATATAGATACATGATCCAAATACTTACAATGAATGCTAATAACTAACTCACATAACACTATGACTAGATTTTTAACTTATAAAATAAGTTAGCCAACAATTATTATTACAACACCTACCCATCCCACCATAATTAAATGTATAGTACAACACATAAAATTATAGGTACATTATTACCTAGCTACATATGCATATATATTCCCATATTTGAATCAATGACCTATACAATCTCACCTAACTAGATGTTGACATATAATCCCATTAATACATAAAATACTCATATAATATCTATGTTGTGTGATATCATAGGCATATTATATTTTGTGATTTCATGTTTCTCAATAAATTTTCTATTCAATGTTAGTTAAAAAATTATTCTTAACCCTTAAAATGTATTGTAATTTTAGTTTTTCTCTTTTGATTCTAAGCACTTCTTTTTCATACCTTTAACATCCCTTAAACTATGTTTGGAATAATTATTTTTGGCCACTTATAAAACCTTTTTGAATGACTATTTTCTAGTAATTTATGCAACTTTAATAAATTTTAAATTTTCCTAAATACCATCAATGCATTTTTTTTTTTTATCATGGTTTTATCAAATGAAAGGGCTATAGTCCACTCCAAAAGAAATTTCTTATCAATGTCAAATTAAAGTACATGAAATATCTTGGAAATATAATAAAAACATATGATATCCAATAAATTTAGTTTCATCTCAACCTTGCATAATTTCATGAATCACCATGACCTATGTAGGATCCCATCGAGGTAGTAATATTTAACTAGTTTTCTTTATCATTTTCCTATATTAATAAGGGGTAATTCCCTCATTATTATTACCAATTTAGGATTTTTTGGGGTTTGGGATGGAAAGAATCATTTCTAATTCAATTTCATCATAGCGCATGAAATATTATAAAAATGCCTTTCATTTTGAAGTTTCACCATAATATATAGGTTTATTCCCTTTAAAATATTTCATGTTGATAAATTCACCATCATCTAGTAAAATTTATTCTTCCTTAATTGTGTTTCATCATTCAAATAATACTCATTATGGATTTATATGATCTTAGGTTGTTTTCATTCATGTCTTAGATAATGATGAAATTGATAATGATGAATTGAATAATTATGATGAATGCTTACCTAAAATTCAAATTATGTTTCAATTCCACATTCAAAGTATGAATTTTTTAGTTTTTTTTTTAATGATGAATCTATGCATGATTATTTACCCCCTAACAATGAATGAAAATACATGGAAACATAGAATGATGAAAGTAACAATGAAGAAAATGCCATGGAAACACTAAATAATGAAGAAATTGGTAGTGAACATAATGATATGGAAACACCATGTCAACAAATTCCACCATTAGTAACACATCCAAGTATTTTTCATAGAAAAGGCAAGTACTTAATTGAATTTTATGAAAACATTTTGAAAAAAATGCATAGTAAAATGTCTGACCTCCTTTCAAGAAGACTAGCTAAAATAGTTTGGGATAATTTCTTTGAAAAAATATAATTTGATAGTAAAAAATGCCAATTGTTTATTCATTGATGAAATTGGTTAATATGAGACCTATAATGTACACCCTAGGACTAAGAACATCTAACATGGATGGTGAAAATAATGAAATTATTGACAATCTACATGATGCATATCATATTGTAGGCATAAAAACACAACAAATATTATAATATTTCCAAATGAATCATTATAACTTGTGTAATAAGTGGTCAAATAAGGAGAAAATGATTGATTTTAAAAACTATCCGATCACTGAACATAAAATACTTAATGATGCCAATACTAATAAACCATTGGCATTCTAAGGTATACTTACATGAAAGGATAAGGTTGTAACTGATGTTATCAAAAATTTACTTTCATAATTTTGAAAAGATAATGCAAGAGATGTAGTGAAAATAAGATTTGGTTCTCGTAACCATGAATCATATCTAAAACATTTCTTGGATATGACATAAACATAATTTTACTATATCTTTTTATAAAATCATCAAAAAATTTATATTAGTCAAATATATTTTGAGATGGCCAACCCCTTTTATATAAAAATAAATCATACATGCACCACTTGTTATATAAAACACATTTAATTTTCAATTGACTATGTAGTGGATTAGACAACTTTAATGGATTTATTACT
The DNA here is from genome assembly GCA_037957365.1 of Torreya grandis. Lineage (NCBI taxonomy): Eukaryota > Viridiplantae > Streptophyta > Pinopsida > Cupressales > Taxaceae > Torreya > Torreya grandis. The sequence goes on along the minus strand of JARHVA010007495.1, from coordinate 219,336 downwards.
TTAGGGACATTGTGGAGCAATATGACTAGGCTAGTGACAGATATAATAGTGAATAATTTTAGAAGGAGGTTGAGGAAATATGTGATGATAAAGATACTTATGGTGTGGAGTAGTAGTGTGATGTTGTGGGAAAGAATGACATCTATAGGCAAGGTGTTGGAATTTTTACTTGTGGATAAATGGTTTGCATCCAAATGGATATGTCTCAAAAAACTTCTTGATAGCATTATAGGCTTGATGCTTATTCATCTTTTGTGTAGCAGGAGCTTGGGTAATGAACTGTATAATTTGTTTTCAAGAAAAATCAATGACATCAGTGAGTGTCATTACAGATAAATTGAGGCCTTTAAGATCTATATAGGTAGTGACATTCTCAGACAAATTATGTGGAAGATAATTTATGAATTGAATCTTGATAAGATCAACATTTTGAGTTTTTGCCTCATATGCTAGTTTTCTATACTGAACAACATATTCTTAAAATTGAACCAAATCATAGAGTTTCATTTTGGCTATCCATTTATGACTTTATTTTTTTCCCATGTAGAAGATTAAATTAATTGATAGGAACTTGAAATAATGACTACATAGGTTGTGGTTATGCTAAAATCCTGATTTATTGTATAGTTGGACCTAAGCCATTCCACCATTTTAATACAATGCCCCAACAATATTTAGTAGGAAAAATTGCATTACTATGGGAATATAGATTTGTATTAGTGCCTAAGGTTTTCATCGTATTTCACCTAGTAATAATTTCAGTCAAATTATTTAATAGATCATCTATATTGATAATCCAAGAATTAATAGGGATTTGGTATCTAATCATCACAGTTAATGACAACACCTTCTTTAATTTAAGTTTTTTTTCCTTTTCAAAGGTATCTGGGATGAAACTTGGACCAAAATATAATGAAAATATAGATTAAATGGTATTGGTGGAAGTTCCCAAATTATTTAATTCTCTTCTAACTTCCTTTTTCTTTTTAATTTATTTTGTTTAGTCAAGACTCGTTTCTAGTTCACATAGTTTACTATCAACCGTAGTCAACTAATCTCCAATAATATGTAGATTATTTAATGAGTTTTGAGCAATAGTATTTGTTTCATCATTAAACTTTTAGATATGTTTCATAATTTTATTAATTGAATAAAAATAATCATTAGACTTTTTAATTTCATGAGCATAATTCCCTAAGATAGTGACTTGATCTAAAGATTGTCTAATAATTCAGACATCACGACAGAGATCATCAAAGTTATCTTGATAATGGACATTATATTTGAAAAGATAATTTATTTGTTTGAAATTAGAAGATGGATCCTTTTTATAACAATAATTAGGTTGGTAAGAAGCAAAAAAAATATGTTATTTCACCTTTTACTTACTTATACTGACTTTTATGAGGTGTCCATCTTCCACCCTTATACAATGTTATATTATTTTCCTTATAAAAGTCTATAGTTACTTCCCAATAAAGAGTAGACATGGTGATGTTACGAAATGAATCTGGACCATCATTTACTTGTTCTTCTTCTAATTCCATAACCAAATTTCCTCTTATATGGTTTCTACTAGATCTTTTAGAATGATTGGATGTGTTGACTCTAGGATAAATAGATTGATATATTGTAGACAATGATATTGGAATTATTTTGATTTTATTTCCATATAACTATTGGATTTCTTTATCTTTATTATGAATTTTAGGAGCTACATGCTTCAACCCAATTAGATTCTATGAATATGGAATTTCTATAGTCTATACAACCCTTTTGGATATGGACAATACCATTAAGTCTTATGGCATAAGGAATATCTTATAAGATATTAGGATTAATACTATTGGTCGTGGAGTATAACACAATGATATTCACAAAGGCATACTAGAAAGGACTAAACATTTGAAGACCATATACAAATGAGAACAAACACTAATAATCTAAAGATCCAAACTTGTCTTTTTTACATCCTTTATCACAGGCAGTAATAGAAATGTTAAGATATATCTCATAGATATAAATACCTTCAATAATTATAGAAATAATAGATAATTGATAATCATGTTTAAATTTATATTTTCATCTATCACATAAGGATACATATGACACATGTTTGATATTAGTAAGGACCAAAGGTTTTATAATGACTCTAATTAAACCAAATTGTATGAATTGTACATCAAAGTGACTTCAAATATAGTCAATATTAGAATATGGAATTAGAGGTAGTAACTGAGTCTGGTAAATTTTTCCTATCTTGTATTCAAGAGATAATTCAATAACATTGATTCTTGGTTTAACAAAACTCTTGAATGTAGATGTATACTTCATCTTACCAAAAATAGAATCTAATTTCAAAGTAGACTATTTATAGACTTGGGCCGACTTAATATAAGGGGGTTTATAATTTTTAACTATAATTGAAAGTTCTTCATCTATGACTTAAATTTTAGGTTAGCTAGTATATACTTCAAATACACCTCCTCCAATTTCTATAAGAGGTAACCCATAATATCCCTCAACTTTAGTTTTAGCTTCATTAAGAATCTGGTAACCTGGATTGGAACTGCTTGGTTTTTTGAATTCTACCATTAAGTAATTAAGACTATGAGGATTATTGGGAATACCTTTGTGTAAGTAGTATCAGAGCCACTACAACATAAGTTTTTTGTTGAAAGTCTCTATTTAAGTATATTATTTCCTTCAATTTGTTGTATCCCGTGCTTGAGAAAATTTCATATTATCTTTCTCCTTGTCAAAATATTACATAATTTTTTTCACCAAATACATTTTACTTTGCATACTTATAATATTTTGTAGGAGTTTGGCATGGAAGTTATACCAAATTCAGCAAGGGAATTTATTCTAACCATTTTTTGTGAAAGACTAGATGGACATTTTTTTATAATAAAACATGTTTAGATGAAAATTAAAACATTTATGGTGGATTGCCAATTTTAAAACAAATGTATCTATGAGGAGAGTAGAAGTATAATTGGACATAGATACGTTTGTTTGAGAAAATATGAATCTATAACATATAAAGTAAAATATGGAAAATAATCTAAAAGGTGTGAGCTTGTTACAAAATAAATACTTATTTTAAAATTTATGGTCAAATTCATGGAAGAAATTATTTATGAGTATAAAAGGAACATACACATGGATAGATGGTTGGATGAAAATTTCAAGTTAAGCAAGGACACATTCCCACTTGGTTCTATTATTTTAATAATCAGCTTTGTTGATAATTACACATTCAAACCACAAATGGAAGGCCAGTCACAATATTATAACTTAGTATAGGTTATCATATTTGTGCATATAGCATACATGCATGCACATGATAATACATAAAAAGATCAAAAATTAATAAGGAAGTACCATTTATATGACATGATGATTGATCACATTGGATATAGTATGCATAAGGTTGTTTTGAGATGTTATATGGAAAGTTGAATGAGAGGAACATTACTTTCAATTAGCATTATATTTGGTTAGACAATTGCACATTATAATTCAAGAATGCATGAATGTTTTACTAGTTGAGTAGGGTACATGTTACCACTAGGGTAGAACATATTTATAATTTCACTGAGGATGGCCATGGAAACAAGGAGCATGATGGTGCTAGAGACTATGTAAAAAGAGCCATTGTAAATAGGAATTGAATTTTAAAGATGGTGTTATTTTGACTGGTGTAAAAATCATTGTTGAATGGTGTAACAAGAAAATGGGCCATGGTGCTCATGAAAAATCTAGTGTTTGTAGATATTTCTAATTGATAGAGAAATAGTAATGGAAAAGTATGCAGATTTTATGATCATAATAGGATCAAGTGAGCTCCACTCATTTCATAACTCAAATTCATGATCCTTAACTATTCATATGAGATACTTGGAATGTTTAAATTTTACATGAATGGCTTTATTTAGAATGAGTGTGAGTCACAAGAGTGGGTGGATGAATGGATTTATATGCCTCTAACTCCAATGGACACATATCATGTTCCACCAGCATTACAACTTATAGATATGACATTGTCACATAAATTTGACCATGTATCTGATCAAGTGCAACCAAGTAGATAATTAATCATTATGTACTATTTATTCTCATTAGCTATCTTGACATCATCATTAAAATTGGTATTTTGTGATATAGGGCATGTTTTTTAGTTTATTATTGATGAGGACAAATAAGAGGGAACAAATTACTACTTATGTTAGTGGGTATGGGTTAAAAATAAATTGACTTCCCCAATCAAACGTGGGGAAAACATTGACTATCCTGTTGGGTCTATGGTAGTCATTAAAACTTGGATTCGACAATATCATATCATAAATTTAGATGTATGATTGTTTGAAGACTGTGAAACAAATAAAAAATATTGCATTATTCAAAGTTGGTCCTTGTAATAAATATTCAATTTATCAAATATCATGGGAGGCCATTAAATTGGAATCTTTATAAATTTTATGAGTCAGACCATGAAGTTATTCTTGATAGAATCAATATTAGAGTAGATTATAGCGGTTTGTTGGATTAAAATTCTAAAGTATGATGAGTTTTCAAATATATATGTATTTAATTTTACCAAATTTTGTTTATTTTTTGGTAGTACATATAAATTTCATTTTTAATTACTTACTAGCAAAACATTTATATGTAAGTGGTGTTAAATAAGCTTCCACCTTTAAGCATTCAATACTATTAGTAAATAATTTCATATTATTGAAGTTAAGATAAGATTAATAAAAGTATTCTATTATTACAAAAGGGTGTTCTTGAGGCCAAAATGGGTACTATGTCCCTTAAATGGGCATGATTGGAGGCTAAGAACATGGTTATGGATGTTATCCATCACTCGTAACTCATTGGCAGTTCCAGTTTCCTTTTAAGACTCACTGAAGGTGGAGATCTCCCACTACCACTTCAATGTTGACAACATTTATTATCAATGTTTCCAAGCTCTTGAACAATTTTGAAAACATGCATCCAGATGGTTTTGGAGGTTGTGGTCATGGGAGCACATGTCCTTTGCCTATTTATTTAGACTTAAAGAAATGGATTTTCATGTGGAGGTCCTAGAGGTTGAAATGTCATTTGGAGGAAAGAATTATCTCTTTACTACAAAAGTGTTACATTTCAAGATAAATTAGTATAGTGTGTGCCATAAATTCATCTCCAAGGTTATATTTATGTGTTTCTAGGTAAATTATATGGATAATACATGCACATGAGGGTTCTTGTAGTTCATGGAAATAACTTACAATTTTCATTTTATGTGTGACTGAAGTTAACCTTAAAAACTACAATTTTATCATATTTGGAAGTGTGTTGTTGAGGCCAAAATGGTGCTTTATTTCTTGACTAGGTGTGATCAGAGGCTAATAATAAGGTCTTATATGTTATCAACCACCCCCAACATGTTGGTAGTGGAAGTTTCTAACCACATGGACTAGAGGAGGAGATCTCAAACTGTCACTTCAATGTTGACAATATTTATTGTCAATGTTTTCAAACTCTTAAACAGTTATGAAAACACATATTCAAGTGGATTTTTATGTTGAGATATTTTTATCACATGTAATTTTCATATTTATATGCATTAAAAGTAATGGATTTACATGTGGAATTCTCAGAGGTAGAAATATTAGTTGGAGGAAAATAACTTATCTCTTCACTGAAAACAATTTCAAGACTAATTACTATAGTGTGTGCCATGACTTATTCTCTAAGGTTCCATCGACATGATCAAGATTGAAATTAGATGGACTTGACATAATCATGAGGTTTCTTTCAATTCATTAGAATGACTTATGGTTTTTTTTTTTTCAAGTCTAAGGTTAGCCTAAAAACTATAATTTTATCATGTTGGGAAGGGTGTTTTTGAGGCTAGAATGGGTACTTTGTCTCTTGATCAAGCATGATTAGAGGAAAATAACCTAATCCTCAATGTTATGTACCACACCTGGTATGTTAGTAGTGTTAGTTTCCTTCCATGAAGCACCAGAGGTGGAGATATCAAACTACCACTTAAACATTGAAAATATTTGTGGTTAGTGTTTCCAAGACCCTAAATAGTTGTGAAAACATGTATTTGGGTGAATTTTTAGGTCATAATATTGGGATAATTTTAATTTTCATATTTAGACATGTTCAAAGTGACATATTTTCATGTGGAGGCCCCAAAGGTAGTGATGTCAGTTGGAAAACAAGAACTTGTCTCTTGATTACAAAAACATTGCATTCATGATTGATTACTGTAATGTGTGTCATAGATTTATATCCAAGGTTCCATCGATGCACTCTAGGATGTTTTTAGATGGATTATACATGTGTGGGTTTTACTAGTTTATGAAAATGACTTATCATTTCTTTTTACATTAATCTAAAGTTTACCTAAAAGATGATAATTTTATCTTTTTGGGAAGGGCATTCTTGAGGTTAGAATAGGTACTTTTTCTCTCAGTCACAATTGATCAGAGGCCAAGAACCTAGTCCTATACATTATTCATCACCCTAGATCTATTGGTAGTGTGAAGCTCTAGTCATGAAACACTATAGGTGGATATCTCCAACTTCCACTTCAATGTTAACAACATTTATTTTCGATGTTTTCAAGCTCCTGAATAGTTGTGAAAACATGCATCTAGATGGTTTGCCACATCGAAGGGAGTGAATTATGTGAACCAAATTTTTGAGCATCATGTATGAATTGTATGCTAAAACACAATTTGATAAAGATTTTAAAGTGATTTGGAGAACAGTTTTCTATCTATGGTATATCAAATGATGAAATCTTAAATATTTTAGTTGATAGATAATCAAATAAATTTTAAGATAGATATAAGTCTGGCACATAATATCAAAGCATCATATACATTGACAAACTAGCCAAAACATGAAATTCTATCAACAAATCTAATAATGATGACAAGACTATCCACAAGTAACCAAACATAGTACCCTATTCTAATTAAGGATCAAAAAAAAATCATCAAATGGTGTATCCCCATGAGAGGCACTTCACACTAATATATGACATTATCTCAAAAATTATACTATTTTATCTCATATAACATTAATTACAATATATATTGAAGAATTGTAAGTTATTTTTAATAATTACATAAAGGAAATATTAAAGATGATCATATTTAAATATGGTCGTACAACCATCAAATTTATTTTTAAAATAATAATGTGAGCCAAATTATATGTAGAAATATGATCACCATAAAATGTGAACATATATATGTATCCATAAAAGCCATAAAGGCATACAAAATAAGAACATAATAGAATGTTGGATGAATTCCATATAGGCATACAATTCCAAAAACACATACATTACCATATAGGCATAACATCTAAGAACATAATAAAATGTTGGGTGAATTCCATATAGGCATATAATGACAATTAGGCATACAATGCCAAAAATACATATATATTCTAACATAGACATGCAAAAAAGTGCATCATCTAAGACATCATACTCATCAAAAATCCTCCTTCTATTTGATTTCCTCATAGAATACTCTCCCTTGGATGGAGATCCATCAGATGCCTTGGATTCCTCCACAGTCTAGTTGAGTCCTTATATGCTCATAGCTCACTTATAGTTGAAAATGTTCATATATAAATATTATTATAAATTTTACATAACATACATGCAAAAAAATTTAGAAATTAATTTTAAACCAATACTAAAATTATTTAAACATGCACTTACCAAAATATCATGTTCACGCTCAATTTTCCTCTGAAGCTAAACAGGGTCAGTGATAGGTCAAGGTGAATGCATAGAAGTATGAAAGGGGGGAATAACATGAGAATGTGCATCTATAATCATGTAAATGGGACTATAAAATGTCATTAGACAACCCTATGTATACAATACATTCATGTAAGTTATATTTCCCTAAGTACACAGTAAAATTATGAAAACAAAATCTATATTTACAATTCAAATTTAAAAGTTAATATACCTAAGTGAGTGGCTAAAAAAATGAAATTACAATAGCAATTCCTATGTTTGTTTCAACCTATATATATTGATATTCTCCACTATGGTCATCAATTTAACAAACAATATATGATTATTAGTTAAGTAAAGATCTATATAAATAAATACATGTACATGAGGTATAATATTAATGAAACATTATATCCATATATGTAAAAATTGATTGAGTAACATTAAAAAATGAAGGAATAAATAGTCCAAAAACTGGTTGTGAATATGATGTTACCATCCCCTCTTGCAACATAAAATATTACATATATATATTATTTCATTTCTATGTAAATTACTTGTTACCTTTTAAATATAAATATAACTAAAATTTAACAAGTCAAATATATAATATAAATGCATATGTGTAGTCAAATTCCACACAAAATTTATGTTTTAAAACCTCATTAGTCAAAACTATAGAATATAGGCCCTCGGAAGCACTACCATCATCATTTGAATGTCTAATGCATATAACACCATATGATCTACAAGGGTGTGGTAAGGCATGCACATGAGGTGGATTATCCCCATGTCCACCCTCTCCAACATAAATCTCAAAAATCTTACTCTTATGTTGAATGAATGGGTTATAAATGCACAAATTGTATAAAAAGTGTCAATGTCAATGACCTCCTTTACTGCAAAGGAGATCTCAGGCTGAAGTGGATTTTGGGTAGGGACTCTTACAGACTTATTAGGTGCATAATGTGCATCTAGTTTATCCTACACAACCTTTTCTTTGGCCCTAAAATTTTGAGTATTCAAAATAATTATAAATCTCATTTAAGATAAAATCACAATAGTTTTTCCCAAAAAACACAGTGGAACTTCATGGTTGTTACAAGGTGGTAATTAAATACCATCCACCATCAGCCCCTAAAAATTTTTGTTATTAAATTATGTTGGAATTGGTGGATTGGGAAACATTTTGTTGATAATTGAAAAGGTACATTGGTTGATGAATCAATGAATAAGGCATACAATTGATCTTTTATTATTTATTTTTCCTTCACTTCACGTGTTGATAATTTGTCATGATAATAAGTCCTACATCTCTCTCTATAATATTTACATATGTCAATTCAATACATTATCAACTTAGCATGACTAATAATAATCTAGGGTATTATCCAAATATGTATGGTAGGTGTTGGTCAAATTGGGATCCCTCATTCTCCTAATTATATCTTTAATTTGTATTTTGTTCTCAACTATGTTTGCATCCAAATCCTTCTGATTGTTTGGGGGGTGTTATGGAATTTTAAGAGGGATAGGATATCTAGGAGGGTTAGGAGTATTAAGAGGGTTAGGAGGATGGTTAGGAAGGTGTTTTATTTCACTTGAATAGGTTGTTCAAATAGAAAAACTGGTTTTAACAAAAAAAAAATTAAAAAATATTTGTTAATAGGTTTGAATTTTTATTACTTGTTTCCCTTCTGAAACAACATTTTAGATTTATCAAGATAATTATAAATGGTGGTGTGTTTTCTCCTCCTAATAGTAAAACATGAACACAATTACATGTTTCAGGGTAGAGAAGAGTGTATGCAATCAGAAATGCATCATGTTTATAAATCAATCGTAACTTGGAGAAGATAGATCATACCATATAATTTTGATTGGGGAGACATTTGTTAAGCAATAATATGACCAATATGGGGATATACTATATCTAATTAGGGGATCTCTTACCATAATACACTATGATAGGGAGTGTTTCAAAGCCTCCAGTCAAGTATAATCATATAATAACCCTAAGGGAGTCATATGTTTTGATATCTTACAAAAGTAATAGCAAGTAAAATAAATCTAATCTAGTGCTTACCAAAGCTTGTGGCACAATATGAGGGGTTCATAAAAAATCAAAACATGCATAGGATAATTTCAATCAAGAAATGTAAGACCCTAATACTTGAATTAAGAAGAGTAATATTATTTGAAGCCAATACTTATGCTACTTTTATGTAATAAAAAGAGGAGAAAAGTTAGATAATACTTACCTAAATGATGAACTAGTCAAAACTCAATCTCTCCCTTAGCCAAAGGGGCTTCACAAGAGGTTATTATGGTTTTTAAGGATCACTAAGAATGGCTGAAGGTTTCTATAATTATCCACAAGACCAGATTCTCCAAGTAGAAACCTTAAGCTAAGACTCCTCAAGTAGAATGGTTGAATAAAAAATTGTAAATAAGCACAAGTGAATAATAACTCTTGATTGCATATGAAATAATGATGAAATGATCTTGTATATATAGGCATATTTGACCCTAAACCCTTACAAACATCTTGACTGACATGGTCAACCTAGTTGACCTAGAACAATTTTAGATAATTATGAGCTACGTCAGCCAAGAGCCAAACTAGTTCCTAAGTGAAAATCACCCAAAACTATATAGGGTCGACATAGTACAATCGACTATTAAAAGGGACTTAAGGTGAGGAAAAGAGGGATGGAGAGTGGAAAAGATAGGAGGAGGGTGAAAATAGGATTAATAACTTAGGGAATGGTTTTTACAAGCTAGTTGGATTGGTAATAATGTAGAAATATAGGACAATAATCTTATGAAGCACTAATGGTGTGCCCACCCCTTTCTTAGTGCACCCTTTAATGTATGCACTCAGAGAGATTGAGTCTCAACAAGTTCCCATAAGAAGTAAAGCATTAGTATTTGATAAAAGTTGAAAATATTATGTGTATACATATGCCCCACTCAAAGCTCATCACATGTCACTAAGGTGCACTAGGGGATGGTGCTTCGAGAAAGAACACATAACACTGATGCTAAAAAAAATTTGTCATATTTTAAAGCATAAAATAACTAAAAGTAAATGACTGAAAGGGAAAGAACTAAAAATTAAATGTGATGCGTACCTTGACTTACCTTTATCATTGGATGGTTGTCTACTATGTTTGTTAGTTTTGATTGTGTAGGGTGTAGAGACTATTTTTGACAAACCCAAAAATACAAAACTAAAGAGCAAAAATGAACAAACCTAGGAAATCTAAGATAATTAGAGCTATGTGGATGGGATGTGCTTGGTAATTTGGCAAGTTGGGATGATGAGTGTTATGTTAGACCAAATTACCAAGTCAAAAAAAATAAGAGTAAATCAGGTAATCAAAAATCCAAAGCTACTAAGGACTAAAAAACTCAAACAAGTAAACCTTAAGTATGAAAGGCAAACTCGCTAAGTTAAACCAAGGATACATGTCAAAAAAGATGGTAATAAATTATCAATGTAAAAATAGTAACAATATGTAAATAAAGATGGATAAAATAAAATGGTAAAATAATATTTACGAGTGAGTAGTAACAATCCTTATCTCAATCATCAATGGAAAAAAGTGCATAAAAAGGAAAACAACATTATCGAGTGAGAAGTAACAAGCCAACCTCACTCAATAATGGGAAAAGGTATAGACTCAAGTGCCTATAATAGAAGGGTAGTACAATAATAATAAATGAAAAAAATAAAGCAAAACAAGTCTAGAAATGCCAATCTATGGTGTAAATAAATTAATCCATAATTACTCAAACATGTTGTTTTTGGTCTAAGGATAGATAAAACTGAAATAAAGTAGTGCTAGCATGTGTTTTTAAGAGATGAAGAAGAAGGAATACTATAAGAGGGAAAATATATTTAGAATCTCAATTTGCCTATCAAGGGGGAAAATGAAATGGGTAGAGGTGAGAATGAAGGAAAAACCAAGGTAGAGGAACTCTTTTATCGAAGTCAAGACACTCAAATTAGATTTTTCAAAACAAGAGGACTTTAACCTTAAGGACTCTGAAGAACTTCTCTTAGCTACACAAGTCTTAGATCAATAAATTCAGTATATAGATCATCTTATGAAGGCTATATTCATGAAAATTTAAATGGACCTAACTTCCCAAAATGTGTTCTATGTTCCTCAGGACCCCTTACAGAGTTATTGGTCTACTATGAAGATTGGGTACTTACATGAGAAAGTAGGTAGCACCATAGAGTTTTTTAAATTATTATATTCCAATATACTAGCCTACCACACCCTAATGGACCTTGGCTCTATGTGAGTCCAACTGTGGAGTTTGAGCTTCAATTAGAGATAGGAGATGTCCTTATAATCATGTATTTTGGTGTGATTTTGACTTTTGAGATTTGTATGTTGCCTTTTGTATATCAATGCCTTTTGTTTCAAATTATTTGGCTTTTAACTTTCTTAATGGGTTTTTTTATTCCTCCTCCATATGGATTTGGAAAACCAAACATGGGTACTAAAGATAACTTTCATTTGAATACTTGGGACTTGGTTGCTAAGAGATAGAAATTTAGAGAGCATGGAGTCTAAGAGTCTCATAAATCTAGGTGAAATAAAAGTGTTATGTTGACTTCAACCTTATTTTATCCAATGTGGAGTGAAAGGAAAGGAAATCAAGAGGAATGACACATAGAAAAATTTAAATTGCTTCAAATCACAAAAAATGTGACAAAGGGTGAGAAAGGGATAAAATGATAGTAAAGTGTGATTCCTTATCATAAGAATGATAGAAATGGATGGAAAATGCTAACATGTATTATTTGTGAAAATTTCATCTATTAAAAGAAGTAAAAGTTAAAGCTGAGAACAAGGATCAACTCATTCTATCAAAGGAATGACAAAACAATAATTTTATAAGGAAGGCTAGGTCATATCCATGGTCTTAAACTACAACTAATAAAAGAGAAACCCATGAGGGTTTCAAAAATCATGTGAAAAAAAATGGGATAAGAAATATGGTATTTTGTGAGGAAGGCTAGGTCCTATCCATAGTTTTACAATGCAACTCATGAGAGAAAGGGGAAACCAAAAGACCAAAAAGGAAGGACTAAAGGTTTGTAATAAGAGAGAACTATTAGATAGGGAGAGATCCATGTAAGTAACCTAAAAAATCATTAGATAGATATCATATAGAAATCATGATAATAAGGGAAGGATTCTACGTTAATGGATATATCAAGGATGAGGATGTGAGAGACAAGCTTGTGTCTCGAAAGGTTTCTTGAAGTTGAATTAGTTTAGTAGCATGTAATGGAGAATAATAATGGCATTGTAAGATGCCTCAAAGGATAGGTGAATGTAGGTATGGGCATTCCAATATGCCTAGAGTCTAAAATAATATATGGGTGGGCATCACAAGATGCCCTGAAGGCTAGAGAAATGTGTGGATGGGCATCATAAGATGCCCCATAAGCTGAAAAGAGGAAGAAAAGATAGGAAAAGATAAGAAGCAAAGAGAAACCCATATATTTTCTAAATGGATTCAATTTGTCTAAGAATATTATGATATGGGCCATGATGTTCAAGAAAAATGAATAAAATTCTGAAAAAGAGAAATAGATAACTGGTTCAACAAATAGAGAAAGAAAAAAAAGATATAGAGTCGACTAGGTTGACCTAGTATAGAAAATAGGGTCTAAAAATTATACAGAGTCAATAGGGTGAACCTAGTACATAAAATAGGGGTTAAAAATTTTACAGAGTCAATAGGGTTGACCTAGTACAAAAAATAGGGTTTGGAAACTATACAGGGTCGACAAGGTTGACCTAGTACATAAAATAGGAATAAAAATAGATAGTTTGTAACAGATTATGTCGACATCAATGACTATGTAGTGAAATAATAAAAATATTTTCAAGTACTTTTGAAATAAAAAGATGGAAGGAAACACACAATCAATTAGATCAATGAGGTTGATCCAATTGAGGCACACAACATAAAACCTTGCACCAATGTTTGTTAATGTAAGTTTTGTAATACAACATATAATTAAGAAAAGAGCAAGTAGTCAACTTGGAAAGTAAAATATAAATAAGTGGTCAACCTGAATGTTTTTAGATTATTAGATTATAATTTTAGATGTGATAAGTTGTTTATAAGCAAGGAACTAGAAAGTATTCTAAGAATGGTTTTAGGGTGTTTGGGTTGAAAGGGATTTGTATTGGTAATGGTACTAGCTTAGTATTATGGCCTACCCCCTCACTTAAAACACCATAGTGATAAGGGTGTTGGGTGATTATCTTAAATATACCATTAACCATGTGTTTATACCAAGTTGACTTCCCCCTTGGTCATGAAATCTAAGTAGGTTGGCCTTGGGTAGACAATTGTTAAAATGCTTTTTAAGATTTTGTGATTTGGTAGTGTGTGCATAAAAGATAAAATAGTGTAACTAAATGGTATATTGAAAACCACCTAATTAGACTATGTGATCTATTTTAAGCATACAAGTAACAAGAAATGAAAGTGTGAGCTAATTACTATCATATAAGTGTTAATTTTAACTTTGAAACACAATATAGTGTTGATTTAGTCAACATTGTATGTACAGAATATAAAATAGAGTCGATGGTGTTACTTTTATACTATGGAAAACAAGTGTATGAAAAAGAACTACGTCAACAATGTGGACCTAGTTTTCCAAACATGACATAAAATATAGAACTACGTCGACAAGGTTGACCTAGTTGACTTTACAGGGGTAGTTTTAAAGATTGCAAACTATGAAAGAAAACTATAACAAATGTTATAAATGACAAAGAAGGATAGAAAATAACCTTGGTGGGTTAGATGATGCAGAGGAAATAAGATTGTTATTGAATAACCCTAATTTATACTTATAAATTTTGCTAACTATGTCAATTGTGTTGACCTAGCTTTGTAGATCTTGTTTGTTAAAAACCTAAAAAATGTACTACATCAATAGGGTCGACCTAGTAGGCTGAACTAGATGCTTGAAAATGCACAAGGTCGATCGGGTCAACCTAGTATGATGAAATAAAAGTCTAGAAAATATACACAAATAGAATAGAGTCGTATTGATGTGACTATGTGTCAAACCTATGCATAAAAGTTAGAACTATGTCGACACTTTTGACCCAATATCATAAATATATAAAAATAAAATGATAAAATAATGAAATAATGAAAAAAGTGAAATAGAACCTGTAAAGGTTAGATTCACATCAGCTTCACTAGAATTATGCAATCATAAATGCATCATGTCTATAAATCAATCCTAACTCAGAGAAGATAGATCATACCATACACTTTCGATTGGGAACACATTTGCTAAGTGGGAACATGACCAATATGGGGACATGTTAGACTCGATTAGGGGATATCTTACCATAGTACACTATGCTAGGGAGGGTTCCAAAGCCTCCACTCAAGCACAATCATGTAATAACCTTAAGGGAGTCCTATGTTTTGATATATCACAAAACTAATAACAAGTAAAGTAAATCTAATCTAGTGCTCACAAAAGCTTGTGGCATAATATGAGGGGTTAGTAAAAAATAAAAACATGCATAGGATAATCTCAATTAATCTATGTATAAGTAAGACCCTAATACATGAAATAAAAAGAGTAATATTATTAGAATCCAATACTTATGCTACTTCCATCTACTAAATAGAGGAGAAAAGTTAGAGATTACTTACTTAAATGATGAACCTATCAAGACTCAATCTCTCCCTTGGCCAAAGGGGATTCATAAGAGGTTATTATGGTTTCTAAGGATCACTAAGAAAGGCCAAATCATCTAATACTTATCCATAAGACTATATTCTCCAAGTAGAAACCCTAAGCTAATACTCAAATATAATGGTGGAAGAGCAGATTGTAAAGAAGTGCAAGTGAATAATAAATCTTGATTGGATATGAAATAATGATGAAATGATCTTGTATATATAGGTGGATTTGACCATAAACCCTTCCAAAAATCTTGACCGATAGGGTTGACCCAGTTGACCTAGCACAATTTTGGATAATTATTCCCTAGGTCATGAGCTAGGTCGACCAAGACCCAAACTAGTTCTTAAGTGAAAATCACCCAAAAACGTATAGGGTCAACCTAACTGACCTAGTACAGCTGACTATCAAAAGGTACTTAAGGTGAGGAAAAGAGGGATGGAGAGTAGAAAAAACTAGAGGAGGGTGAAAAAGAGGAGTAATAACTTAGGGAATGGTCTTTAGGAGCTAGATGGATTGGTGATAATGTGGAAATAAGGGACAACAATCTTGTGAAGCACCAATGGTCTACCCAAACCTTTCCCAGTACACCCTTTAAGGCATGCACTCAGAGAGATTGAGTCTCGACAGGTTCCTATAAGATGTAAACATCAAACAAAGAGATGTGAGGAAAAGCAAAGTTTGTTTTATGGCATCTGAATGTGGTTATTTTTATTTTTTATGAAAAATAGGAATAATGAGTATGCATTTTTAACACTAGGAACAACATGTTTGTATTATAATGTGTACGTGTTTCTTACATTATATAATTCATATGTGTTATATCTCAATGTTTACTAATCAAACTTTTGAATAACATGTACACATTCTATAATAATGCATATGCATCTCACAGCATTGTGCACTTACCCATGAGATAGTTGTGATATGTTTTGATATATGTGGTCAATGTATTACAAGTCTCCTTAAATTTGAATAGGTGTGGTAAACCTATGACACAATTGTTCACTCTTATAATTCATCATGCAATGCAAAACCTCTAGAAGTAGATAAATAAGTAAGAATATCCACCTTATTACCCATATGATATATAGTAATAAATATTATAAAGAGTCAAGGTGTAGCCTTAGAAAACATTATGTAGATAGCAAAAATACATGATACATTATGAAACTAGCATAGATACATATTAACATGTATATTTTCAACTAAATAAGATGACATTATTGTGTGATTATAATCTAAAAAAGAAAACACTACTAATTTCACTTGAAAAAAAATACCATTAATAATATTTAGAAGACAAAAT
>JARHVA010007495.1:177500-197500 GCA_037957365.1 Torreya grandis | reverse complement strand
GTTATGTAAATATCCACACTACTAAACTTGGGCAAAAGACTACCATAACTTCTTGTGTAAATATTATCAAGCTTATTTAAACAAGAAACAAATGCAACTAAACACAACAAAATATGTGCAAAATAATACAAACACGTGTGCTTGTAGGAAGTGTAAAACTACACCAAACACATGCACACTAAGGTGGCACAAAACAACACAAAGATATTTGCACAACACAAAATAATTATGAAAACTTACAACAAGACGTATAAGAAATTAAAAAAATAAATAACACAACACTAGGACAAATTTACTAAACTAACATATTTTTTGTTGATACAAAATTGCATGTGAACCTAAATGATCTTACATTACCTTAACTCTTAAAATTTAAAGATAAGTAGTCTTTCATCATACAAAAGATTTGATAATATGCCTATTGAAATTTTCTTCAAATATTTCATTGATGAAATTTGGTTAATACGTATGTAAAAATATGAGAACTATATAAAAAGAAAAAATTCAAAAAATAGTTTTATGGTATTCACATTAGTCACATTATCATATTCTATTAAGATTTTCAAATCAATAATAACTAGACTTCTTAATAGTTTTAAGATTATGTAAAATTTAAATTAATATTATTTAATAAATAACTTTAAATTGTTGAAGTTTTATCAAAGAAGTACTAAAAATATTAAACACTAACACCCACATGATATCTATGAAACTCTTGAATTTGACCAAACCACAATCATATCTAGCAATTACAAATGTAGGTAACATTTAACGTGTCATAAATTAGTCAATGTGATTATTATTATTATTATTTACATCTAAAATTAATCCATATGATTATTATTGTTTACACCTATGAATATAATCACAGTGAAAAACTTATAAGACTTGAGGAATGTTTACTCCTTTTCAATCTTACATACTTTCCATCTCTCTCTTCATATTTAATGAGGCTTTTTCTTAGTCCACAAAATATTTATGAAGAACAAATACTAATTAGCGGTTTTCTTACTCCACCTATTGAATGGTTGGAAAATTTTGCTTATTGATATTTTTTATAAGTTTGATATGAGGAAAGAGATTACAGTGTAATCATAAACCGGACCACAATGAAGAAACATTCAAAAATGGACAAGAACTTTGGTCTATTTCATAATCGATAATGGAAATGGGGAGAAGACAAAGGGAGGGGGGAACGCGAGGGACTGGTGTGGCTTAGTCAAACGATAGGTTTATGTATGTTGGATATGATCAATGTTCTATATCTGTTACTTGGTTGTCGATGGACCAACATATCTTGGTCAACCACCCTCTAGTCTTTTGATATAATCGTAGTAATGCATGTCATGCATTAGAAGCAGGGAAATGTAACAATATTTATCCTCCAACATCAAATACTCACTATCAGTCATATACAAAATTCAAAGCGAAATCGAATGAGTGAACATTTGGTGAGTAATAAATATACATATAAAATATTTTCTTTTTTTTATATATATACTTATTATATGGGGTTAGTGGTAATAAGGTTCGAGTGAGGTGTAAATATTGATTTACAATTTTTTGCTTCGTAAAATCTCACTTTATTAAAATAAAAAATTACATCTTTTAAACATTATTTATTTCTTATATAAAAGAAGTTATAATAGTGAGGGTTGTGTCTAATTTGATATACATCAAACCGTCATATCCACTAGAGAGAATATGCTAAGACTACTGGGGATTCAAACCTAAGTTCAGTGGAATACTTAAAATTGGTAGTGCTTGTAGTCTTAGGAACAATTTCACATTTTCTCAAGAATATGCTAAGACTAATGGGGATTCAAGCCTAAGTTCAGTAGAATACTTAAAATTGGTAGTGGTTGTGGTCTTGGGAACAATTTCACATTTCCTCTAGTCATTGAATAAAGATAAATGAGCACTACTATTACGAATTCAATGGTTTTTATTAAATCTTATTGAGAATGAGAAAGGAAAAATATTTGAAATATTTGTAATTTGCATATGACAACTTGATTTGGTCAATTAGATTATATAATATGATGCATCTTTCATTTAAGAAGCCTTTTTTATTTTGTGTCTAATTAGTTTTAAAATTGTCTAATTAATTTTGTCTAATTATTTTTAGACTTGTCTAAATTGACACGTGGTACATTCTTTACATTTTAAGATGAGCCATTAGATATTTGACATCTTTTTTTATTGAGTTGACCCTTGATTCAATCATGTACTGGGTAACTAAAACACTTTGAGGAAGTTAAAAATTACATTGACATGTGTAACATGTCACTAAACTTTGCATGTATATCTACTCTAACTTCTTCGTGTCCATCCCTTGAAATATCTATCATTCCCTCTCACCATCACTGCCCACCTCACCTTGAAAATTTTCACCAAGTTTATGTTATGTATGGCCTTGCCCTTCCCACCTCCACTTTATCATTACTCGAATTCATGTGAAACAAAAAGTCTCCTTCCCACATAGCTCATTGTTGCTCAACACTCTATGAATAAAAGGTAAGACAAGGTTGGTAGTCATATGTTTCAAGTGAAGCATGTTTATTGATTTACACTCTTTATCTTTACAAAACTGCGCTTTACCAAAATAGAAAATTACATCTCTTGTGAATGAACACAACCTTATTTTTTACTATCACCTCCACCAATTAAATATTATATTATTACTAACAGTCATATATTTTAAGTGAAATACAACTACGAATTTACATTCCTTCCGATATAACTTGCACATTGAAGAAAACTGCTAGTATAAGTGGTTTTCTAAGTATGTGTGCTCCTCCTTTACCTGGCCGGCTGCTTCTCGCTTAACGCCAGGCCACGGGCCATGCAATGTCAGTTGAAAGCTGAAAGATGGACCCTGTTTGTCGCTGTGCTGGTCGCCTCTTTTACGGCACGGGACCACGCCCTACTTATCTGACTCTCCCTCGATTCACTAACAAACAGAACAAGCAATCGGTTATTTAATTAGACCGTTAAATTGTGGGCTGATAACTGATAAGCTTTTGCGAATACGAACATATAAAATATGACGCTTCAAAACCTCCAATTCCACATTCACGTCTGGTCGGCGTAGAACAACCCCATTGATTTGACATGGCACGTGCACGATTTCCTGGGCAACCCTTCTTTTTCTTTTACGGTTGAATCGAAATACAAATATTCTTTTAATCTTCTTTTTCTTTTACCAAGCCAATCCCTCTCTTTCCTTCATTGTTGAAATGTGAACCTCTGCCAGCAATGGCCGATAGTACGATCGGTATCAGTTGAGTGTTTACTAGTTAAAATGTGGGTTATAGTAATTTTTAATTAAACTTTAAATTTCAATTGTAATATGATTAGACGAAAGAAAAAAATTGTCATAAAACTTTTACCTGCTCCGATAGAGTTTGCAGTATAATTGTAATTAGAATGTTGGCTATAGTAGTTATTAATTATAATTATAATTTGATTGTAATATGATTAGACTTTAAAAAAAGATGTCATAAGACTTTCACCAGCCTCGAGAAAATCAACATAATCATGACATTTCGTGTAATTTTAATTAAAATATAGATTATAATAATTATTAATTAAAGTTCAAATTTTGATTGTAGCATAATTAGACGAAAGAAATTAAAACTCTGACTGTAACATGATTAGACTAAAGAAAAAATATCATAAAACCCTTATCTAACCCTTACCTGTCCCCAAAAAAATCAACATAATCATGACATTTCATATAATTGTAATAAGAATCTAAATTATAATAACAGCTAATTGAAATTGAAGATTTGATTATAACATGAAGAAATAAAAATGTCATAGGACCCTTACCGGCCCCAGCATAATCATCACAACGTATGATTGTGTTTTTCTGTGTTAGTTAACCCCCTCCCCGAAAAAAAAAAAGCTACGAAATGCCTCAATTTTTAGCCCTCCGCTGTAAATTACTGTGTCATCTTTCATGACTGAACTGACGTTTCCTTATTTCTTTGCCACTTTTGAGATTTCTGTAGAATCTTTGTAAATTTTACTCCAAATGCAAAGTCACACTGTAAAAACTATTTCAAGTACAAGGCATATTAAAAAAAAAAACAATATGAAGCGTGGAATTACACACACATTTACAGCCTTGACACGAACAATAAAACGTCTCGTATCGATAGTTACACGTACGGAAGACAGCAGAGGACGAATATCAGTATCAGTATCAGTCTATCAGGGTTTGGCAGAGAAATATGCCCAGAAAATTTGGCTGGCCAGAGAGCATCGTGATTCGTACCTCAGACATTAATGACGTTTTCCAGTGGCTTAAAAATAACCATATGAAACTTGCGGATACATTTATGACTGAATTCGAGCTCTGCTAAGTACAGACACTGTAAATTTTTTTTAAAAATCACAGTAACAGATATTGATATTATCAAATTGGGTTACGAGAGTAAAAGGTTTGGATTTAATCCTGCTAAACACTAAAACGTCTGGGCAGAGATATAAGCTGCCATTGAGAAGACGTGTCGTTGGAGCAGGGAAGGGCAAGCAAAAATTATAAGTGGCACAAACAAACACAACGGTCATGTTCTGGGGAATGAAAAAGAAGATTAAATTAAATTAAAGTGTAATGGCGTTTAACTTTCAGAAAAAACGAGGAGATGGTTAAGTGGCACAAACAAACACAGCAATCTGATTGTGGGAGATATAAAAAGAATTGAAATTAAAAGTGTCACGCCATTTAACTTTCAGATTGGTGCCGGTCCCCACCCTGCATTTACCTTTCCCACGGAAAACGAAAACTTTACATGGCTCCGCCGAAGGACTAACTTTGATGGTCGTATGAACGTAGTTGAATTTTTTAGACGTGATTCTTATATTTATATATATATGGGGTGGTGGCGGTGTTAGACCGTATCAAACGGAAAACGGAAGGTGAATTTTTTTTTGACAAACCGTTAATAATTATAAAGATTGATTTTAATATTTATTAGATTAGTATTTTTAAATAATATTGTGTCCTTATTTTTAGTTAGAGATTCTTAGGTTATTATCAAGAATAATAAACTTATTTAAAGATTTAGATGTTTATTTTCAAGTTAAAAAATGTCAAATTTATTCAAAGATTTAGATGTTTGTCTTTAAGTGAAAAATGTCAAGCGATCGTGATAAAGGTTAAATTTAATGGTCCTATAATATTATCGGGATATAATAATTACATGTTGTTGATGGCCCACATTATTTAATATAATAATTTTTTTTTTGATAAATTTTATTTTTAAGGTAAAATCGAAATCCACTAAAAAAATTGTCAATGATTATAACAAATATATATTATTATAATTTTTTACTATCAGTTATATTAATATATGAATTAAGGTCGTATTTTGTAGTTTGTTATCTTTTTCAATTAGAATTTTTGAATTAGAGTTTCTCTCTTCATGTGGAATATATGGAAGGAATGAAATGTTAGAATTCTTAAATAAAAAGTCACTGATAGTGTTTAGATTTGGCAGCGCATCTTTAACAATATTAAAGAATTGGTAGTGCACACGCTGAAACAACCTCAAGTTCTTTCTTAGTAATGGATGCTTATTCTTCATGTGTTACACATTGTTTCTTCTTCTTTTCATCCCCTGGTTGATTCCACTAATAAGAATCACTTTTTCATCCCCATCCTTGGTTTCAATAAGATACATACAGATGGAGTTTTGAGGGGGAATCTTGGTTATGTAAGCATTGGAGGCTTTAGTCAAGATTCTTCTAATTCTATTACTTTCTTTTTTTCTGCTAAAATTGACGTTACTGTGATCAGAGTACTCCAATATCAATGAACGTCATAGATTGCACAAAAACCCTAATATTAGGTGAGAGTAAATGCAAAACAAAAGAAAGCTTCATATAAATTATTTAATTTATTAGTTGATTAATCAAAAAATACAAAGTAGGTACATTATATAGTGAGAAATTAGGTCACCATAAAGGTAAAAAATCAACTCATAATTAGAAAACACATAAAGTGTATTTCTCCTACTGACCATAACAACGGGCTAAGAACGTTGACTAACAATTGTGTAGGTAAAACTAAAAGTGGAAAAACACATACATAAAATGAATAGTGTCACACTCCACCTAGCTCATAAATTTCAAATTTGTAATGCCTATGAAAAGACCTATAAATAATTTCAAAAAACTAAAAAAATCTAGAAGATGATTTTTTATTTGACCCTCATAGTATGGATTTGTATGAAATCATAGAAAAAGATTTGAAACCCTTTAAAAATAGATTAAAAAAATGATTGTCATGAAACTATGTCGTGTCTATAGATGATTATAAGGTTTTGACATTTTTTGACATTGACTATTTTATGATTTAAGACTCTAAAATAAATAGTTTTCATGAATTTTCGAGAAATCCCACCAAATCTATAAAGAAACAAAAAATCAAGAAAACTTGTAAGATACATGCAAGAAAAATCTCATCGAGGATTTTTGGAAATGGCAAAATGACCATTATATCAATGCTTTGATACGATGTTGGATTACTTCAAGATCTCTGTACATCATAGATTACATGAAAGCCCTAGTATTAGGTAAGAGAAAATGCAAAGTAAAAGAGAGATTCATAGATTGATTATCTGATTCATTAGTTTATTAGTCAAAAAATACAACTGAGACACAATATATAATGAAAAATTAGGTCACTATAAAGATAACACCTCAACTCACAATTAGAAACCACATAAAATGTATTTTTCTTAATGACTTTAACAACCCCAATTAAGATAACTAACAACTATATAGGTAAAACCGAAAGCGGGAAAAAGCCCACACTAACAAATTTTAATAATTCAATTGCAGGGCAAGGCATTGTGAAGGATCTTATGGTCACCTAGAAAGTGGGGTGAAAGAACATCCAATTGATTGTTGATTATAAGTTTTTGATGCAAATGCTATCAGAACCTGCTCCTAATATTTTTAAGGATTGTAGAATTTAGAGAGTTTTCTACAAAATTCATTGTCTTCAAAATAATTTTGACAAGGTTATCTACTTTCATACTCCTCAACAGTGCTAAAGTACTTGATGCACTTGCTAATTGATCTCTTGATCAATCTAATGTGAAGAGCTATGGTCCTCCTCCTTTATAGTGGTCATCTAAGCTTAAAAATGAGGTCTTACGAATGCTCGTCCTAGAAAATAACATTGTTAGATGCTCAAGTCTCAATTAGTTTGTGCTTCTCTGACGTCTCTTTTTTTATTTTGTGAGATGTAGTTGTTGTTTGGTTATTTTCAATTTGTTTTGCTTCTTCTCCATTTCTCTCTATGGTAATGGAGCTTTCTTTCAATTCTGATCTTGATTGGATGCTTCTTTATTTTTTCCCCTTTTGACCATAGTATTTGCATGAGACTTAAGTTATCAGTGTTGTTAGTTTTATTGGCTATGATATGTAAGGCTTGATAACTAATTTTATTTTGATTATGTATACTCTTTGACTATGTCAAAGGGAGTAGCTCAAATGCGTACCTGAAATAATTTTGGCAGAAGAGATACACCTATCTCCTTAAATCTCACCCGAATACAATAAATCTTCTATGATGTTTTTCTAAAAAAAAACATCATAAAGTTTTATAATAATATATTTGTTATAATCTTTTACAAAGAGGAAAACATAATAATTTTTTAACCTAAATTTTCTAAATAAATTTATTAATAATTTTATAAAAATATTTTTTAAATTAAATTTATTATCAATTTTTTTAATATAATTTAAACTAGAATTAACAAAACTATTCATATATAAAACAACAATGTAAATAAATTTATTAATTTTTATTTAAATTATATTTAAAAATTAATAAAAAAACTTTATCTAAAAATATAATTTTATAAAATTAATAATAAATTAATTTGAAATTTTTATATTAAAAAATTAATATATATTTATTTTGGGATAAAACTTACTTTTTCCCTAAACTCATATTTTATTGTTCCTTTAAAAGTTTATATTTCTAATTAGTTTCAATGTTAGTTATAACTCTTATTAAATTATCTTTATCCTTTTATTTTATATAAATATAATGATTTTTTTTCAATACTTAGTTGTTTTTTTTTAATTTCTTTTGATAAAAATAATCACCTCTTACGAATCTTATGAACTTTTTATTTTAATTATTTTATATTAATTTTTAATTTATAATTTTTTTAAATTAATTTTAAACTATTTATTACATGAAAACCCTAATATTAAGTGAAAGCAAATGCAAAGGAAAAGAGAGCTTTAGAAATTGTTTATTTGATTCATTAGTTGATTAGCTAAAAAACACAAAAGAGGTACTTTATATAATGAGAAATTAAGTCATTATAAAGGTAAGAACTCAACTCATAATTAGAAACCACATAAAGTGTATTTCTCCTAATGACCTTAACAATCCTAAGACGCCGACTAATAACTATGTAGGTAAAATTGAAAGCGGAAAAAACTCTACACTAACAACTTTTAATAATTTAATTGAAGGGCAAGCCATTATGAAGGATCTTATGACAACTTGGAAAGTGAGGTGAAAGAACATCCAATTAATTGTTGATTCTAAGTTCTTGATTCAAATGCTTTGGAGAATTCAGAGAGTTTTTTACAAAATTTAATGTCTTCAAAAGAATTTTGATAGGGTTATCTATTTGCATACTCCTCGACAATGCAATAAAGTGGTTGATGCACTCACTGATTGAGCTATTGATCGATATGATGTGAAGAGCTATGGTCCTCCTCTTTTATGGTGGCCATCTAATCTTTAAAATGATGTCTTACAAATGCTCATCTTGTAAAATAACACTGTTGGGTGCTCAAGTCTCAATTAGTTTGTGTTTCTCTGGCGTCTCCTTTTTTCTTTTGTGGGATGTAGTTGTTGTTTTGTTCTTTTTAGTTTATTTTGCTTCCTCTCCATTTCTCTCTATGGTAATGGAGCTTTCTTTCAATTCCAATCTTGATTGGATGCTTGTTTATTTTTTTCTCTTTTGACCATAGTATTTGCATGAGACTTAAGTTATCAATGTTGTTAGTTTTCTTGGCTATGATATGTAAGGCCCGATAACTAATTTTACTTTGACTATGTATGCTCTTTGAATATGTCAAAGGGAGTAGGTCAAATGTGTACCTAGAACAATTTTAGCAGAAGAAATACGCCTATCTCCATAAATCTCGCCCGAATATAATATCTCTTTTATGAGGTTTCCCCTCAAAATTAAAAAAACATCGTAAAGTTTTATAATAATACATTTGTTATAATCTTTTGCAAAGAGGAAAACATATAAATTTTTAACCTAAATTTTCTAAATAAATTTATTAATAATTTTATAAAAATATTTTTTAAATTAAATTTACTATCAAATTTTTGAATATAATTTAAACTAGAACTAACAAAACTATTCATATATATAAAAAAAATATAAATAGATTTATTAATTTTGATTTAAATTATATTTAAAATTTTTATCTAAAAATATAATTTTATAAAATTTATAATAAATTAATTTGAAAACTTTATATTTAAAAATTAATATATATTTATTTTGGGGCAAAACTTACTTTTCCCTAAACTCATCTTTTATTGTTCCTTTAAAAGTTTATATTTCTAATTAATTTCAATGTTTGTTATAACTCTTATTAAACTATCTTTATCCTTTTATTTTATATAAATATGATGATTTTTTTCCAATATTTAGTTTCTGTTTTTTTTTTTTTAAATTTCTCTTGTAAAAATAATCAGCTCTTACGAATTTTATGAACTTTTTATTTTAATTATTAATTATTGTTTTTATTTTATATTAATTTATAATTTATAATTTTTTTAAAATTGATTATAAACTATTTATTTTCACTAATTATTATTTATATTATAATTCTTCAAAATTAATATTTTAAAATAAAAATCTAAATTTACGATTCATATTCATTTTATTCACATCCTAATAATAAATTATCCGAAATATTTTTAAAAAAATCAACTATTCAATTTTATCCGGAAACAATTGTCAACGCTGTAAAAATAGCACATAGTCGAAATTTAACATAACGACGAGGGTAGAACGTCAAATTTAATCCGCGAGCTGTAAAAATACTACCATGGTCGAAATTTAACATAACGACGACGGCAGAACGTCAAATTGAATCCATGAACTGCTGCCAAGCACAGGGTTGCATTGACTGGACAGTTAGAAAAATCGAAACAATCTGAGAACTGCTCAGTGCGCACGCCTGCGTTGTAAGCTGTACATACTCTCATTCACGTGCTTTCTGAAATTCCGATACTATCGTTTACAAAACCGACATCATACAAATAACACGGCAATGTAATACATAATACATGAACAGTTGGTGATGGCGATGGGATTATAGAGATTGGGCGTCACCGTGGGTCCATAAATATTGTTTATTAGGAATACATACAACTAAATCACCACCATAAATTGTGGCGATGCTTTATCATTGAGGCGCAGGGTTTTGGTTTTGTCAAGCCCACCTCACCGCCCTGAAATATCCAAACGTCTTCCCGGTTCTAACCGCCCTGAAATATCGAAACGTCTTCCCGGTCCTATCTTCTTCTTTGTGCTGGAGCGCCTCACCTCCATTGATTTGAGGGAAAAAAAGAAAAAAGAAAAAACATTTTTCTTTGCATACATGGGATAGTATATCGTGGTGTTTATGGTGGGGATCAGAGGTGGCCCTTCAAGAACACAGTGTTGAGCAGTTGAGACTGCAGCAGAAGCCCACGGGTGGACCGTTTCAATTCACCTGACACTGAAATTCCAGACGGAAAAAGAGCAATACCGCCGATAAATATGAGGCAGTATCCTTCCCATAGGCATTACAGGCATGACGACTCCAAAACATTCTGAGCTGATGGCAAAGCGGAGAACTGCTTCGTCCTGCTTCATCGCCGAATTCATTGCGGCGATAAAATTAATCGCCGTTCCGTTTATTTATATTTCAGACATTGTTAACTCGCACGGTTGAGTTATGGAGGGCTCAGACTATGTGCAGGCGGTCATTGGAGCAGCACAAGAGTCGACCCAAACAACAGGTATGACGATAAAAGATTCAGCTTGCAATGCACAGAGCATTACGCCCATGATTCCTTCAGTGACAGGAAATAAGCTGAAGATTGCTGTGAAGAGGGCGCCGAGTAAGGACAGGCACACCAAAGTGGAGGGGCGAGGGCGGCGAATTCGTATGCCGGCGACATGTGCGGCCAGGATATTTCAGCTCACCAGAGAGCTGGGCCACAAATCGGACGGAGAGACCATACAGTGGCTGCTGCAGCAGGCGGAGCCCTCCATCATAGCTGCTACCGGCACAGGAACGCTTTCTGCCTTCGCCGCCGCCATAGCCGGGTCTGGCATCGCCAGCAACAATATACCATCCACCGCCGCTCAGTTTCATTGCTCCGCTGCAAATATGGCGGTCCTGGGCGAGGAGACAGGGTTTAACAGCCTCGAGCAGGAGCTCCACAGTAGAAGGACAGAGGGCGTACCGGCGGGGCTTTGTTTCGTTGAGGGCGAAGGAGCTTCAGCCGGGCAAAGTGCTTGGCCGAGTGCAAGGCATTTATCAATGTCTCAAATGTGGTCATATAGAAATAAAAGCCATAGTGAAACTGAGGGTACTACTCAGCTATTACAGTCGGGATCTGGAAATCTTCCAGGTTGTTCCAGCCCCTGCATGACGCCGCTGCAAGCACATATGCTACCGAGAATCAATATGTCCAGTACCTGCATGGGATTCGAACTGCCCACCACCAGCAACTCTGGCTACCTGCAGCCGGTATCTTCATCTCATCAGCAGCATAATCTGTTCCAGGAGGGCCAGATTGGAATCTTTGCCCCAGTCATGAGTGCATGGAGATCCCTTAATCACCAAGAGCATGAACATCATCATCATATCCGTCATCATCATCATGAGCAGCACCATCACCAGCATCATCACCAGCATCAAGAGTACAAGACCGATGACAACATCAATTAACGCAGTTGATATACTAATAACAACTTGTGCCAACCAAACCGTTTTCTCTGATTGTTATAGCAATCAGATTACAGGTACTTCTGAACTTTTTCGTTTTGTACATTTATACGCATACTACACCCAATAACTAAAGATGCAATTGATGGGGCCATGGGGTCTCTCCTCTCCCCTCACACGTTTTGTTCACCATCTATTTCTACATAATACAAAAATATTTAGCCTTGTTAAACTTCACTATATAGCAATATCCAGCGCTTCGATTTTTTCCCCAATTAATAGACAAGCATCCCAAGCATCCAGCCTTCATTAGTTTGGAAACGAAATTGCGGGCTGCAATATTCTGAACTAATTTAGTTTACAGAGAATTTGAGTATTCTTTCCACCTTATATCATTAAAATTCTACAGAAGCAGATTTGGAGTTACAAAAATTATCATTAATTTTCTGGTTTGATCCTTATAGGAATACAGTATTTGCATCCGGTAGTTTAAACACAATCGAATGCACGCTCATGCACGGATCACGGGATATGGGTTTTCCACTGCAGAAATTTCCCAAACAGAGATTAATCGGTTTGCTTGATTTTTCGTTGAAGCATTTGCAGCTATGGTTATGAATCCTGATCAACGCAGTACGCCAGCTTACCGCAGGTCATTAGTTTACCAAAAAAATATCTACCCTCCCCTGTTATTACACGAGATCTCATTTAATATAATGCGTTCAGTTTATCTTTTAAAATAAGCCTCCCAGCAATAGAAATATAAACTTTTTAGTTACATCCGAGACGCTGCTGAATCTATCCAGCGAAGTATAATGTTACAAGAATTTGTTTTAGTTACATCGGAGACCCTGCTGGATCTATGGAACAAAGTATAAAGTAATAATAGAATTATTTCAACATGTTTTTTTTTTTTTGGGTGTGTGTTAAGATTTCATTTTCGTGTGATGG
The DNA here is from genome assembly GCA_037957365.1 of Torreya grandis. Lineage (NCBI taxonomy): Eukaryota > Viridiplantae > Streptophyta > Pinopsida > Cupressales > Taxaceae > Torreya > Torreya grandis. The sequence continues at coordinate 184,543 of JARHVA010007495.1, read as the reverse complement.
CTGTTATTATATATTAATTTTATTGAAGACATCTTTAATATAATTATTTATTGTTTGGTATGTAGTCTTAGTAAATTATGAAAATTATTTAAATTTTCTTATTGTAATGAGAGTTTTATCTCGATTTTTTATACATAAAGCACTATTTTAGCATGTCTCTCATTTTTCGCTTCTTCTTGCTTACAAAGTAAGTATAGATATTCTTCCTAATTTATATTTTTCTATCTCCTTATTTCAACTATATATTTTTCTATCTCCTCATTTCAACTATTAGATGATAACAGCTTAATTTAAGCTGGAAAAATAACATTTAATTTATGAATAAATTTTTTCTGTTGTAAATAATTTTGTTCCATGTAAGTAATCATTGGAGTAATTTCATAGTGATAAAATCATGCATTTTCATTTTCATCATACAAAATATTTTATGTTACTTTTTTTCCATCCACTCTGATTGGTTATTAGTTCTTCAAGCATATTTATATCTTTGATCTTGCATTTGTTTAATCACTTTATCATATCATCACTTCTCTTGAAATTCATGTATTATTTTGTATGTAATGTGTTCATATTCATATACTTTATTATGATTAAGTAACAAATCGATACAAGGATTATTTTTCTATTGAGAGTAATTAAATTTTTGCCATTTATTATCATTCAATTCAAGGAGATATTTTTAAAAAATTTGGGTAGAAAAGAACTCGAAGGATAACTACCACAAACTTGAATACGCATTTTTGATGAAATAGAGCTTATTATTAATATAAATAAATCAACATACAAGACTATTCATAAAAAAGACATGGTAGAGGACATGCCACAATGCTATATTAGACCATGTTTAGGAAACACCAGACAACAAGTAAAAAAAACTAACAAACAAATGAGGCATGGCCTAGAAGAAGTTCTAGTACATCAAAAAATAGATTTTTAAGAAGTAATAGCAAATAGACTAGTTGAGGAAGGGTCATGATCAGGGGGATCCCCTATCTCAATCCCAAAAAATCTTTCCCTTCAATAACAAGGTCTCATCCAAAGTTGGTAGCATTGTGGTCACCTTCCTATTGTTTAGTATTATCATGTGTGAGGTGTCATGGTGAGATGGAAAAGGAGAGCTAAGGAAAACCTTTATCTAGGGAGCCTAAAGTCTGCCACCTTTCAAAATCCCAAGAGGAAAGCTCCACCTATGTTGGTTCGTAGGAGGTAGAGAACCCCACCCCTAAATCTATTGAGAAGGAAGGTGCAAAGAGCCACAACCTCCACCTTGAGTCAAGGGGGGAGAGTGGTGTCTCTAAGGAGAACTAGTAGCACAACATCATCTCTAGGCGCAGTTTTGTCAAGAACTGATTGGAAGAGGTCCATTGTCTCCTGAGAAATAGAGTTCCAAGGTGAGGAGGCTGGCACATAAACAATAGCACACGGGACATCTCCCATGATAGAGGAGCTACTTAAAGTAATCTAATTCCATAACCACCTTATTAGTTTGAAATTAAATCTACAAAAGCACATTAAACACAATTATAACTTTATTATATAAATTAAAGACTAAATGTCAATAAAATTGTTTGAAAATAAAACTGAATTTCATTCCTTCTATATATACATATACACATTTTGAGTTTTCAGGGATTTAAATTCTTACAATTTCACATATTTACTATAGATTTCAATTTCAACTTGCTACTGCTGATTCTAAATGCATATTTTATAATTTCATTGAGGTTAACTTCACGACCTGCTATTCCTAGTGTTTCTATTTTCCAATAGTGACTGTTTTTTTTTTTTTCTTTTCGTTTTAATGATTTTTTTTTTTAAATTGTTTAAATACAATTAAAGAAAAATGGTTATGATAGACCAAATATGGTTGTCACTCAATTTAAAAGGGTTAACATTTTCTATTCGTCCATTCTTGGATTGCTCGTTATACTGAATTTGTAAACCTTAATCCAACTGTTAAAGACACTATCTTGCTGGCGTATTCTGTTTATCAACTGTATATTTAATATTTTTGAACCTATTTGTATGTTTATTTTATTGCCAACGCACTTTACAAATGCCTTTGATTCAATCATAAGTTATCTAAATTTTAATGGTTTGTGGGGATTTAGTATACATGAACCTCTTCTTGCTTCAATTGCGAGGCTCTATGGATCAGTTTTCAGTGAATATCGTGTGGTTTCTTTGATTCTATACAGAGTACACTATAAGGGTTTAGCAAGGCATCCTCCTTTTTCCTACATAATTTGCTATTAATATCGATGACTATAAGTAGTTTCGTTGAGAAAAAACAAATGTTGGTGATGGCATTACTACAATTTGTATAATTCGTTTTGTCTATAGCATCAATTTTGTGTTAGAAATAGATGATTTTAATTGTTTTTATATTTAAGTTTTGAAAAATTGGCGATGGCATCCACTGCCTTGCCAATGCTATCTACTGCCAATCTCAATCTCATAGCATAGAGAAGGCCAGCTAAACACACAGTGCCTACCACCCACAACCTCCTGTAAACTCCTTTACATATTTTCAACTATTACTGTCATGCATTTCCAATATAGCGTTTCATGAAATGAGAGAATTACAACTTATTGAAGACATGCGTACCCACCCTACTGCCACACACACCCTTTCTATCTATTTCCACAATTACACTCAACCACACACCAATCATCCTCCTACCTGCAGCTCATTAAAATATATCATTGGAATCATATTTATACATTTGGATAGTTACTTTAAATTAAAATATATCATTGGATCATATTTATACATTTAGATAGTTAATTTAAATTAAAATATAGCTTTTTTTTGCAGGGAACTTATAATTTATTGATTTGTTGTAACATTTCTCATTTACAAAAGTTCAATGTTTACTTAAAATAAATTATGATTTGTCTCAAGTGATAGTTTTAAGCTTATTTTACACATATATATAAAATTTTATAAAATTTGAATTTAGTTTTTTAATAATTGTGAAGCCAAAGTAAATGATTGATTGGTGGGGTATGAAGATAGAAAATCTATTTATAAATGTAAATTTTTATCAACAATAACTTACCATAATATATGTTATTTACAGTATTTGAACCAAAAAAATAATTTAATTGTAAGTGTAAATTATTGACAAAACATAAAAATTTGAAGGTGGTTATTGAAGTATTTAAAGTTTTACAAGCTTTGTTAATAGTGTTTTAAGCTTATTTGACATTTTCTATAAAATATTAAATTTATATTATTTGAACATTGATCTATATATTAATAAAATAAAGAGATGTTTGAGATTTGAATATAAATTATTTTTAATATAAAAATCATGATGCTAAGTTTGAATATGGATCATTTCAATAAAACATGAAACAATTAATTTTGTAGTTCTTTTATTAATTTTGTAATACTTTAAAAGTAAAAGTTTTAAACTTGCTTAATATACAACATACCATTCATTCTAAGGATTTTAATATGGATTAATTGAATGTTTGATGTGCCAGATACTCTTTTTATTTTTTTGAATTAAATTGTAAGCTTATCAAACAAAGATTTTAATATTGTGTGACATAGAACATATTGATTATGGAATTTTAAACTTTAAATATGGATCAATTTACATACCAATTAAAAATAAGTACAAATCAAAATACTAAATCTAAATGTTAAACGATGTATTTACATTTGATTTGTGAAATTTAATCATAGATAATTTACTTGTAGATGTAAATGCTTATCAAAATAGCTTTATTAGAATAAAACATGTTATTTTTAGTATTTGAACACAAATTCATTTAGTTTTAAGTATAAATTCATAGGAAAAAATAAATCAATACAGTTTTTGAGGCATTTACAATTTTGTACGCTTTGTCAAATTAGTGTTTTAAGTGTGTTCTCTATTTTCTATAGAATATTACATTTTTTCTTATTAATTTGGCATAAAACATGTTATTTATGTAATAAAAACATAAATCAATTAAATGTTTGGTTATATATATATATATATATATATATATATATATATACAAAGACAAAGAATTTTAAAATTATGTAATATAGAATATGCCATTTATGAGATTTTAAACTTTGAACATAAATCAATTTATTTACCAAGTATAAGTAAAAACACATCAAAAGAGGAAAATTATATTTTTTTAAAGGAAAAAAAATTACTATGAAAAGAAAAGTGATTAAAAATCATGTTAATGAGAAGTTATTTGCCTAGTGTAACTACTTTTTTTTTGAAAGTTAGTAATGAAAGTTAGTAAACTTAAATCTAAATAGGGATTTTTGATGAGAAATTTAAATTTTATTTATCTATTTCGGGCTCTTTCAAATGGGTATTTTAAGTTTACTTTTCATAGATTTTAGCCCCTCTAAATCATAGGTTATAATATTTTATGGCATACAATATTTCATGTTTAAAATTTAAAAAAATATCAATTTATTTAATTTATAAATATAAATTTAAAAAAAAAAAAACTATTTGTGGGATTTAAAGATGAAAAATTCACTTATAAATGTAAATTCTTACCAAAATAATTTGATTAGATAGAACATGAAATTTGTAGTCTTTGGACATAAATAAATTTATTTGCAAGTATTATTCCATAAAAAATACTAAATTATGATGCTTGTCGAGCCACTTACAATTTTGTAGGATTTTTTAAATTGACAGTTTACACTGCTTTGACATTTGGTATAGAGTATGTTATTTGTGTGACTTCGACATTGATAAATTTACTTCAAAAAATGTAGGAATGCTTGAAATTTGAACATGAATAAATTTAAAAAAAAACTCTATTGTGTTAGATTTGAACATAGATAATTTACATCAAAATACCAAACTTTCAATTATTTATTCTTTCTCAAGAAAAAAAAAATTCTTGATGAACATGGAACATACAATTTGAAGGATTTTAACATAAATCAATTTTGTATATAGCATGTTATTTTGAGAATTTGAGCAAATATTAGTTTGGCATAAACTATGCTATATGTGGGAATCTTGCATGGCATACAACATGACATGTGGGGATTTAAAAATTTGAACATAGATCAATTTACTTATCAAGTAATTTTAATTTCAAATCAAAATATCAAATATAGATGTTTATTGAGCATAGATTATTAATTTATATACAAATGAAATACTTTATTGTAAACTTTTTAAGAAAATTACAAACATTGGTATAGTTTTAATAATGAACAAAAATTGATTATAGAACAGTGAGTAGAGAAAAAATGAAGTGAAAGTCTACATTATAATTCGATGTTAAAAATATTATTTATGCATATATGATTTATTGATATTCAAAGGTAAAAATTAAATATATATATATTTGTTTCAATAATTTATTAAAATTGACACTCAAAATTTGTTCATCTTAAGTAAAGAAAGTCTACTTTTTTATATTTTGCAAAGAAAGTTGAATTAAAAATATTTGTATGATAAGTTTGAATGATTTTATTATTTTTTGTTGACAAAAAGACGATGAAAAAATATTTGTATATAAATGATCATTTTTTAATGTATTGTTGAAAATTCAATGTATATTTTAATTTTAATATTTTTTATTGATTTTTTATTAAAAAAAAGGATGGATAAAAAGATTGTGCTCTATATATATTGTTTCCAAAACAGACTTAAATTACTATTAAAAAATTAAATATATAAGTCAAATTTAAAATATAATAATTTATTTTACCATTAGAAAAAGAATGTGTGTTACAAATCTGAGTAGACTTTCATTCACATATACCAAAAATATTGACACCTTTAACTGATTTGGATCTTAGAATGTCAAGCACCCATGTGCAAACCCATTCATCATAAAGTGTTGAAATACCATTTTCACTATTACAAGCCCCTTTCTTTTCCTCTTCTTAGTTGTGGCCCATATAAAATTTAAAATAGTGGATAATAAGCTGATTGTTGGCATTTTGCAATTTTAAAGCCTTGAATATTTCATCTAAAATTATGTTTGATAATTTTTGATAAAAATGCAGATTAAGGAAAATTGAGTAATGTTAAATCTTGATATTGAGTTAAAAACATTACCAAGCTAACATAACATTTTCATTGTTTAGGAGAGCAGGAAGGTAATTATACAACTTAGTAATTCATGGAAATTAAATTATGGTTAAAATATAACTTTCTTTCAAGGAAAATAAGCAATTAGAATGTGATCTTTTTATAGTCTATATGTCAAAGAGATGAATTTTTTTAGAAAAAAAATATGTGAAATATTTATTATTGAAATTATAATATATTCATAATTAATTAAAATTATATTGAAAGACTAAAGACAAAGGTAATAAAAAAGTTAAAGGTTTTTATAAATTTTTATGAAGATGATATAAAATTATCAATCTATAATAATGTTTGAAGTTAAATTAAAAATTAGTTTCAATTAAATAATAAAAATGATGTATTACATGACTATTCTTTTTAATGAAACTTTATGTATGTTATTATTTTATCTTAGTTTTGAATTTCAACTTTAATAGGATAATAACTAGTAGAATAATTTAGATATTAAGATATGTTATTTCGAGCATATATCTGAATGTAAAATATTAAAATTAATTACAATGATTCGATAAGTGACACATGTTAAATATATTACATACAACAAAAGGATGAGTACGTAGCTTTCATGGTTGACAGTCTAATTGTCACTATATTTTAGAAGTAGAAATCAAACTAAATAAATCTTGTGATTCATCTAATTTAGTATTTTTATTTCTATCTATGTAGGGTCATTTATGTCAGTATCAACTATCAATACTGATCTATGTTGGTTGGTATTGACCTATGCAAAAATAAAGGACTGTTACCATACAATCACCTTTACCTAACTTAATAAGTTATGTATGTGAAATGCTAAAACTTGATGATGAACATAGGTGTGCTTGAGAGGGGAAAGTGTAATGGGATAAGTTGACCCCAATCAACCTCATTTGATGATTGATCATTTCCTATGTATCAAACAATTTGAGTAAGGAAATTAATATATACGTAGTTCTCCCACCTAATGTGATTGTATAATTT
>JARHVA010007495.1:0-172500 GCA_037957365.1 Torreya grandis | reverse complement strand
GTCAATCTATGCATGCTTCAATTCCAATCTCATGCATTATTCTAAAGTCATGTAGAATAAAGTCATATTATAGCATTCCAAATTCACATAGGACACTCCCTTATTAATCCTCATCATTCCTAATCACTCCCTCATCAACCATCGTATTCACTTATCATCCCTATCCATTCCCTCATAAATTTTCATTGTCCCTCATTATCCCTAAACACTCCTTCATTGGTTATCATCATACTTCATTGTTGCTAATCATTCCCTTATCAAGCTTCATCATCCCTAGTCACTCCCTCATCATCGCTCATCATCCCTCATTATCATTGATCATCCCTAAACACTCCCTTATCAAAAATCATCAACCCTAATCATACCTAATCACTCTCTCATCATCCTGAGCATCATCCCTATTCAAACTTTCATCATCCCTTGTCATCCCTAATAACTCTCTCAATAACCATTATCATTTCTTACCATCCCTAGTCAATCCTTTATCTTCTTTCATTAGACCCCTCATCATCCCTAATCACTCCCTCATCAAACCTAATAATTCTTAATCATTCCTAATCACCCCTCCTCATATGTCCTCATACCTCATTGTCCTTAGCCATTCCCTCATTGTCACTCGTCATACCTAATCACTCTATCATTATTCCTAGTCACTCCCTCATCTAGTAGAGCATGTTATAATCTAGTAGTCAATATAAATTTGTTTCAAATTAAATAATATATTTTTTAGATGAATCTTGAATGGCATTTCAATTATTTTTATCCTGATTAGAGTGTATTGGGGTGATTATTCTCATTCATGTTTAGTAGAATAGATAGGGTCATGATGGATTACTCTAAGGATATTTTTGAATGATTTACATGGTGGAAATAAGATAATATCATATTTTCACTTGCATTAAAAAAAATTATTTTGAACGATGAGGGATGATGAAAAATGATGATAGATAAAAAATTACCTCTTTGCGCTTACTTCGTATGAGATGAAATCCTTATTCTAGACAATTATTTACAAATTATTGAGCAAAAGGGCTGGATCATTTTGGATCTTCTTATGTTTGTGAGTTGTTCTCAAAGAATGACATGGGTCATGAGTATAAATTATTAGCATAAATGTGCCACTAACTTTGTTATGGCATGTTTTCTCCTTGCATTGAAATCTTTGCATGTGTAGGAATTATAATAGGAAAGTGGAGAGGGGGTTGAGTTGAACTACCAATGCTTGCATCATTCTATTGTAGTGTAGTTTACATAATATATGTTTATTGTTTATCATTTAGGTTTCATTTTTAGGATTTCAGGTTAAGGGTTTAGGGTTTAATGTTTATAGTTTAGTGTTTGGAGTTGATTGTTTGGGTTCTGGCATTTAGGTTTTAAGGTTTAGGATTTATCTAGTTTTAGGATTTAGGGTCTATGGTTTTAGGTTTTATGGTTATGGGTTCAAATTTCAAGGTTTAGGTTTTAGTGCTTAAGGTTTCAGGATTAGGGTTTAGTGTTAAGAGTTTAGGGCTCAAGGTTTTGTGTTTAGTATTCAGTGTTTAGGGTTTAAAGTTCATGATTTTAAATTTTGTGTTTAAGGTTTAAAATTTAATATTAAGGAGCTATAAGGTTAAGGTTTTATGGTTTAGTGTTTAGGATTTGAGGCTTATGGTTTGGGATTTAGGCTTAAGGGATATTAAAGTTTAGATTTTTGGGCTTAGGGTCTAGGATATAAAGTCTAGGGTTTAAGGTTTTAAGGTTCTATGTTTAAGGTCTAGGTTTTGGAGTTTAGGTATTATTTTTTTGGGTTTAGGGATAATGTATTAGGGTTAAGTGTTAAAGGTTTATGGTGTTTAGGTTTTGAGGTTTGGGTTTTAAGGTTAATGGTTTAGGTGTAAATTGAGTGTACTAGGGTGATTAGCTACATTTATGTCATACATGAGTGACAACATAACTACATGTAGTACTAGGTATGGGGTAGATGTACTTTTTGAATGAATGTATAATTATTATATGTATGCTATAGGTTGAATGCTATAGGCTAGCCATTTATGCATATTGATAGACCCATTGATTAAAAAACCCATAAATTATTAGGAATTCATCTTGAATCCACCTTCAAGCCTTATACACTAATGCCCCTGGTCACTCCTTTATCTATATAAGTTAAAATGACCCCTATCCTTTCAAGATATAGTTTAGCCAATGCCCCCTCTCCTTTTTCTATATAGGTGATAACTTAAGATTATGGTTTATGGATAGAGGTTTAAGATTTATAAATTTAGGGTTCAAGGTTAATGGTTGATGGTTCAAGATTCACAGCGTAGGGTTTAGTGTATAGGGATTAGTGTTTAGGGTTCAAGTTTCAGTGTTATGGCTTAGGGATTAGGATTTAAGGCTTATACTTTCTATTCTTTGCTTAAAGATTTGGGATTTATGATTTATGGCTCAAGGGACCAAGAGTATATATTTTGGAGATTGGTGTTTGGGATTAGGGTTTTGGGTTTATGGTTTCACACTTAGGTTTTAGGGTGTATGGTACATGGTTTTGATCTTGGGGGTTTGGTTGAGGGTTTGGGGTTTGAAACTTAGTGTTTAGTATTTAGATTTTGGGATTTAGTGTTTGGGGATTAGGGCTTAAGGTTTAGGATTTGGGGTTTAGTGTTTATGGTTAGAGTTTATGGTTTGGGGTTTTAGTTTTATGGTTAAGGGTTTAAGGATTTAGGTTTAGTGTTTAAGGTTTTGGGTTTTTGATTTGGGTTTAGAATTTTTAATTTAGGAGTTAATGTTTAAGGTTTATGGCTTTAGGCTTGGGTTTAGGGTTAAAGGTTTACATTTAGGTTTTAGGGTTTATGATTTATGATTTTAGGTTTATGGTTTTGGTTTTAGGGTTAAGGTATTATATTTAGGTTTTAAGGTTTAAGGTATAACAAATAAAGTATAGGGTTTAATGTTTTAAGTTTATATGTTTAGGATAGATATAGTTTAAGGTTTATGAATTGTTGTTTTTGGTTTAGGGTTAATGTATTAGGGTTAAGGGTTCAAGGTTTAGGATTTATGGTCTAGGGTTTAGGTATATTATTTAATGTCCATGGTTTAGGGTTTATGGCTTAGGGTTTGGGGTTTAGAGTTTAGGTTTCAATGTTTAGGGTTAGGGGTTTTTGGTTAATGGTTTAGGTGAAAATGGAGTACATTAGGGTTATTATTTGCATTTATGTCCAATATGAGTGACCATATCATGACCACATGAATATTTCATTTATGAGTGACTAAATACCTACATATAATACCATGTATGTGGTAGATGTAATGTATGAATTATTGTATCATTACTATATTTATGCTATTGGTTTCATGATATAGGCTATTCATTTATGTATATTGATAGACACATTAATTAAAGTTCATTTTCTATGTTGAGACCAAGGTTGTTAAGAAGATTCCAAGGCAAATATAGCAAACTCCAAGTATAGTACATCTCCAAATTCGTTAATTGAGTATAAACATCTAATTGAGTAATAACACCTTTTCAAGACCAAACACACCTATACATAATATTGTATTAGTGTTTAGGACTTAATCAACATTTTGGGCACTTTGGTGATCTAATTGGTATCTTGAGATTATGTAAAGACACCTAGGAGTCTTGTATCATTTTCTTGATATTTTCACTGAAATTTTGAATTGAATGAGTCCAAAAAACAAAGTAGTTGTAGACCTCTTTGTATCAAGTCCTTAAGAGGTATAATTTGGCCTAATATGCCTATAAAGGGTAGAGTTGTTATCATCTAAGTTTTGAGTTGAATTTTTTCATACACTAAGAAGCTTGAGTCAAATAATTGGTGAAACCCTCATAGTATTATTCAAAGAAGTGAGGATGTACAATTAAGTGCTTTAGGAGTCAAAGAAGGGTTTTTCTTGAAGGTAGATTACTATCTTAGGATTGAGTAGCCTATTTTAAGTCATTAAAAATGTCTTTTGATCTAAATGCAAAGGCTAAGAATTCAAGAGATAATAATAAAGAATAAGTTCATTAGTATTTCAATAATAATACTTAGAAGACATTTTGTGATAGACCAAGAGATAATTTATGGTTAAGAAGAGACCTAATTACAAGCAAGTTTCTAGAGGACCTTGAAGTAGACTAGGTTGAGTAAGTAGAGCACTTAATTTGACACCAATAGGGAATATTAAATATCAAGATATGGCTTGTGTATTTAGGTAGGGCATACTCCTTGAGATCAAACCATGGATCAGTTACATAATTAGGTAAAACATACTCAAGTAGATAAAGTAGATAGGGAATACTTAATTAGGTAAAACATACATATAATCCTCAATGGTATAGATCTATTACATACGTATCATGATTTGTAATCTCATTTTTCATTCAATCTTATGATCCTAAAATTCTTAAAACTAAGTATTGGCTAGAATGGAATTTGAAAAACTAACTTGTAAATGGTAACTTTATATCTCAGTAATCAATTTTAGAAGATGTTAAGTGGCCCTAATTATTATACTTAACATTTATTTTAATAAATAAATGATTGAAAAACATCAAACATGGTAAAAAATTTGTAGTCCAAAGTGCTTAACAAAATCCTCTAAATGCAATACACACACACACACACACACACACACACACACACACACACACACACACACACACACACACACACACACACACACACACACACGTCTTCCTCTAATTGCAAAAAAAGAAAAAGAAATTGCAATCCAAAAAGGGTGTATGCCTTTTGCAAAGGGCATACACCCTTTAGAAAGGATGCACACCCTTTGTAAAGGGTGTATGCCCTTTAGAAAGGATATACACCCTTTGCAAAGGTATGTATCCTTTGAATCCAAAGGGTGTATGCCCTTTAGGGTTGGGAACGACCCTTATTTATTTTTGCATTGCTTTTTTTAAAAGAAAAGCATATGCCTTTTACAGAAAATGCTTTGTATTTTTCATTGTGTCACTTTATTTGTCCCCAAACTTTGTGCATCTACCCTAAAACTTTTAATTTGAAACTATTTTTTTAATAAATTCAAATATAAAGTAAATAGTACACTATTATGTCAGTAAAAACCATGTTTCTTTTCAAACTTATTGGAGATGATGCTTCCTTGATGAATAATTAGAGAAACTTGTGCTTCCTTGATGAAACACATAGAGATTCGAAGTGATTATGACCAAAATTCATTTAAATATGAAAGATCTTGGGTTTGAAAGACATCATGTCCCAACCCTCATGAATATGGGGAGAAGTACATAATGTACTAACCCAAATAACTACATAGGTGAAAGATAAAACCATGTGATGGGTTCACTCAAAGAAACTGAATCAACCCCTTTAGGTGACTTATAGATCCAATTATATAGTTTTTTCTCAATTTTGTTCCATGTAAAACCAAAATTCATGATTGAAAGGGAGTGAAAAATATTAATTCCCCCATCATGAATATAGATTAATTGTATAGTTTCACTCAAGATCACTCAATTCATAATAGACTCATGATCCAAAGAGAATGAACAATGCTAATTTCCCCATCATGAGCATGTATATGATAAGTTTGAAGTGGAATGATAATAATTCACCATTCAAATATAAATCATATTTTTGTTTGTATAGGTGTTTAACCCAAAATTTAGATATATGTGGTATGTAGGGTTAAGGGGATTAAATCAACTTTTACACAAGGTTGGTGAAATAATACAATAAGTAGGAAAATTAATAGAAAACCCAAACATATAATATTTTTAATTTATACAACTAAGATTGCTAAAAATAGTAGTTTATAACTATTGATAGCTATTGCAATAAATTAGAAATAAGTTATACTTAGCTAGTTTACTATACACATGAATGTATAGGTAGGAACATGATTGAAGTAAACTATATGGTGATCCTATAATAGTGATTAGATTCTATGAGTATGATTTATGTAGATTCAAATGCTTGTATCAAATTTGGATAGTTGTATTGACATGTGTTTAAATCTACCATAAATGTCCTATACAAAATATTGACTAGATCTTGATGTGACCAACTAAAGCCTTTGGGATTTTATATTACCTTTCTTCTCATGTATTCAAATCATGCACACAGACTATCACTCTTTATCAAATGATCAAACCCTAGCTCTTCACCCTTTAAGAGACTTGTAAAAAATGGGTTATGTCTTCAGGATCTGGAGCAAACACAGCTCTAATACCAACTATCAAGAATCTAGAACACGAAGCTCTAATACCACTTGTCAAAAGAGCACAATTGATTACCTTGTATAAGCAACTAAACATGGAATTAAACCAGAAGTAAAATGTAACTAGAATTCAAAAACAACACAGAATATGAGAGACAATACAATCTTGTATTAACACTCTTCTAGAAGGAAATACAATGAAGAAATCACACTCTTCCCACACCTCTTGGGTGTACCAGTAATTCTCCCTCAAGAGTTCTCTCACTCAACCAATTACAACCATAACTCAATAACTGAGTTGTTCCCTCCACCAGTCAATAACAATATTGACTTGTAAAAAATCTTGCTCCTTATGGGTGCACCTTACACACACACACCTGTCCTCATAGTGTCAAGATAACCCTAGTTACCCTTCTATTAATGGTCACTATTTACATGGAAAATAATCCAAAGAGGTTCCCATATTGATGTAGTTCTCCCCTACATGTTGTGTGTAAAAGGGTACAATGTGTGATAATCAAAGACATGCGGTGACCTATCTTGTAACTTAGAAAATATGGCTCATGGATTTCTCTTTGAATGCTTTAGACTTGTATAAATGTTGATCCTATGATAAATATGGAAATATTAACAAATATGGTAGGTTTTCTCACTTGAATGCTTGATTGAGTGCTTCTTGGTATATTAACTTGTTAGTGGTATGTGATTTCTAGGTGAGGAATGAATGAGGGTCGATATTGTATATATACCAATCCATTGTGTAAATATCTTGCATTAAATCACTTAGGCAAACATTTTAGATATGGTTAGTTTCTAAATTATATGAATTTTAGACATTGGACACTTTGTAAGAAAATAAACACTTACATCAATGCAAAATAGGTATAGGTCCAAAATTAGCATTAAAAGATAATAATTAGGTTTAGAGCTTTTTTCACAATATAGAAGGCCTAGTCATCAAAATAAAAATGATTATATTAAGAGATAAGCAAATTGGCATAAAAAGATAGTGAAAGTGAGCCTTTTGGCATCAGGAAGGTTTAAAACTGAAAGGGAAAACTATGATAGGTATTTTACAAGTGCATAAGATTGAGGTACCATATACATCATATTTTATTATCTACATTTCCACCCTTTATTCTAGTAATGATATTTATAGTTTAAAGGAAAGAAATGTGCACCTAGATGTGTATAACATACCTTGCCTTTATCTGAGCCCAACTTGTCTAATTTGTTGGTGACTAACATATAACTAAGAGTATGTTACAATATATAAGCAATGCATAAAATATGAAATTGAAAAAAATTGAAATGCCTAAAATTAAGAAGAAAAATGTTAGGAGTACACCTGTGTATCAATGCAACCATCTTGCCTTATAGAAAATTGATTTGAAAGGATTCATCATTATGAAACATTAAATTTGAGATTAGGAAAATTATGAACTTATAAGTGTGTCACACACACACACACACACACACACACACACACACACACACACACACACACACACACACACACACACACACACACACACACACACACACACACACACACACACATGCATGCACACATGCATGCACACACACACACACACATGCACGCATGCACACACGCGTGTGCACATGCACACACACACACACACACACACCATATTATGCATGTGTTTAGGTTGCATGATTAAGATGAAATAATATCAATGGATATGTTACAACTCACCTTTACATAAGGTGAGTTGCAACATAGACATTGAGCTTGTTTCATATTAATTGTGCAACCCAAACACATGCATAATTTGGTGAGTGAGACATTGAAATTGTTATGAAGGTAATGAAACATTAAATAAGTGGTAGTATAACCATATACTCTCAACAAAGTTAAGGTGTTATAATTACTCACAAGTCTGTAGACCTATAATTAAGCATTCACGGGCCCTAGGTTCATGGTGAAAGTGTTTTGGAAATCTTGAGGTGAAGATAGATTTATTGACACTAAATAGAAAATAACTATTTTTAGTCATCAAGAACATGGATGTGTACTCAGGACTCCAAATTCCATGAAAATCCTTGAGATGACTGTCCAAACCAAATATACAAGTTGAGGATGATACAATGTTGGCCAAAAGTATATAGGCTTATTGAGAGGGTGGTAAATAAATGGACAAGAAATTGATAGCATCAAAGTGTCAAAAGGACTCAAGAGACTCTCTCTTGACATTTATGCAAATAGAATAGAGACCTATTGTCAGGATATTAGAGTACAATTGATTACTTTTGTATAAGTAACTAAACACGGAATTGAAACCAGAAGTAATAAGTAACTAGAAATTAGAAACAACAAATAATAGGAGATATAAGAGATAACCAATCTATATTAAACTCTTTCAGAAGGAAATACAATGAAGAAATCTCTCTCTCCTCACACCTCTCAGATGTACAGTAATTCTCCCTCGAGAGTTCTCTCTCTCTCTCAATCAATTACAACCAACTCAATTACTGAATTGTTGTCTGATTACAATACTACCCCATGGGTCTCTTAAATAGAATTGAAAGCAAACAATAATTAGAAAAATAGACTCAAGACTAATTTTAGTCTTTACATGCAAACTAACTGTTCTCATAAAAATAACAATTCTAGAAACGCACAGAAGTCAGTGTCAGTCTGAAGATGACCGATGCTGACCGACCCCTAACCGATGTCGGTTGGTTCTATCTGATGCCAGTTACTGTGTAAGCCTAGAAACCTCCACATTAGCTCATTAGTGAAGCTTTTAGCTCTAGAACTCAACAATCTCCCACTTGGAGATAAATAGCTACACATATAACTGTACAACAACATCCTCTAAACATCTCTGGCTTGTTTCTCCTTCTTCAAGTTCAATCTTGAAGACCAACAAAAGTTAAATGAAGATTCAACTTCTCCTTTGTTACCGGCTTTGTTAACATATCAACAGGGTTCTTATCCACATGGATCTTTTCTGGCTTCAACTGTCCATCCTCCAATACTTGTCTAATGAAGTGGTACCTAAGCTGTCTATGTTTGGTTCTTGAATGAAAGGTTAAATTCTTTGTCAAATGAATTGCACTTTGACTATACTGTACAATCTGCAACTCTCTTACTCCTTTCCCAATTCTTCCATGAATCGAGTCATCCAAATCATTTCCTTGCTAGCCTCTATGACAACAATGTATTTTGCCTCTGTAGTAGACAAGGCAACAACCTTTTACAACTTTGAAATCTAGCTAACCGCTGTTCCACCAACAGTGAACACATATCCTGTGGTGCTTCTCTACCATCCAAGTCATCTGCCATATCTGAATCTACATACCCATGTAGAGAAGTGTTTGACCCTCCATAGCATAAATTCCTACTGCTGGTCCCTCTCAAATATTTGAGAATCCACTGAACTGCTTTCTAGTGTTCCTTTCCTGGATTGGCCATAAACTTGTTGACAACTCCCACTGCTTGGGTAATATCTGGTCTAGTACATACCATTGCATACATCAAGCTCCCAACTGCTAAAACATATGGAACTCTACTCATGTACTCAACCTCATCATGTGATTTAGGACACTATTCTTTGCTCAACTTAAAGTGTCCAGCCATAGGTGTGATTACCAATTTTGCATCTTGCATATTGAACCTATCCAACACCTTATTCACATAATCCTCTTGAGACAAAATCAAACTGTGATTTTTCATGTCTCTCTTAATACTCATGCCAAGGATTTTCTTTTCTGCTCCTAAATCCTTCATGTCAAATGTGTGAGCTAATTTTACCTCAAGCTCAATAATTTCTTGCATGTGTGAACCTGCAACAAACATATCATCTACATACAATAACAGGATAATATAACTACCATTGTCTAATTTGTTAAAATAAATACAATAGTTAGATTGACATTTACTAAAGCTATGCTCTGTCATAAACCTATCAGACCTTAAATACCATTGTCTTGAGAGCTTGTTTAAGACCATATAAGCTTTTCTTCAACCTGCACACAAGTTTCTCCTTACCTTTGACCTCAAAACCTTCCAGCTGATCCATATATATCTCTTCATCCAAATCTCCATGAAGAAATGTTGTCTTAACATCCAGCTGCTCAAGATGCAAATCCTCAATAGCAACTAAAGACAATACAGTCCGAATAAAAGTCATCTTTACTATAGGAGAAAAATTTTCACCAAAATCAATACCTGGTTTCTGTGCAAATCCCTTTACTACCAACCTGGACTTATGTCTCATTTGTCCATTCTCTCCTTCCTTTAACCTATATACCCATTTGTTTTTTAGTGCTTTCTTTCTAGTTGGCAACTCAACCAAATCCCACGTATGGTTCTCTTCTAAGGAATCAATTTCCTCATTCATGCCATGCTCCCACTATTTCCTGGATTCTACCTGCATTGCCTCATCAAAACATTCTGGTTCTCCACTATCAGTGAGCAAAAAGTAGTATAAAGAAGGGGAATAATGAATTGGAGGTTTACTTACCCTTTCAGACCTCCTTATGTGTGTTTGAGACTCATTTACAACTTGCTGTCCACCCAAATTTTCTTCTGACAATGACTGATCTTGGTCATCTCTGATTGATGTCAGTCTGCACCCGACTGATGTCGATTCCTCTTGATCGATGCTAATTTCCACCTGACCGATGTTGGTTTCCACCTGACCGACATTGATTTTCACCTAACTGACGTTAGTCTTTGTGTTTTTTTGTGAGTGATGATTTTTACCCACGAGCTCATTTTGGATCATAACCTCTTCCAAATCAAGATTGCCCTACTCAGAATTATTCAGCCTCTTAAGCTGATCACTGTACATCACCTTCTCATTGAAAAATACATCACGGCTTCTAATAATTTTGTTAGTTTCTAAATTCCACAACTGGAATTAAAATCTCCAAAACCATAACTAATGAAAGTGCATCACATAGATTTAGCATCCAGCTTCTTTCTATTTTCTTTATCAATGTGCACAAAAGCTTCAGAACCAAAAAATCTGAGAAATGAAAGATCTACCTTTTTACCTATCCAAGCCTCTTCTGTAATTCCACCATCTAGTGTAGTAGAAGGTCCTCTATTAATCAGGTAAATCGTAGTATCTACAGCTTCTGCCCAAAATTGTAAGGGCAAACTGGCATGCAACCTCATACTCCGTGCATGCTCCATTATTATTCTATTCATCCTTTCAGCAACTCCATTTTACTGAAGTGTCCTTAGAACCATTCTTTCCCTATGTATTCCACTCATAGAATAGTAACTATTGAATTTATTGCTACAGTACTCATCACCATTGTCAGATCTAAGGCACTTCAATCTCAAACCTATTTCATTCTCAACCAAAGCTTTCCATTTCTTAAATGTTTCAAAAACATCAGATTTCCTCTTTATGCAATAAACCCATACCTTTCTTGTAGCATCATCAATGAAAAAAACATAATACTGTGATCCTTCAATAGAAGCTACCTGAGTTAGTCCCCACACGTCTGTGTGAACAAGCTCCAACTTGTGCTTCTTCTTTGTTGACCCAATTTTGAGAAACCTCACTTTCTTCTATTTTCCATAAATACAATGCTCATAGAAATCTAGATCTATGCTTTTCAAATTTGAAAGCTTACCTTTTGACTTAAGAACATTCATTCCTTTCTCACTCATGTGACCAAGCCTATAGTGCCACAACTTTGCATCTACATCTGAAGTAGATAAAACAAAAGGAGAATAATCAGTAATACAAGTAGATAGATAAAGTGTACCTACTCTCTTACCTTTTGCTAATACAAGTGCACCCTTGGAAACTTTCCAAGATTCAACTATGAGAGTTACTGTGTAACCCTCATCACCCAACTTTCTTGCAGAAATCAAATTCCTCTTCAGGATGGGTACATGCATGACATCCTTCAACACCCATGTGTTGCCATTCTGCAAAATTTTAGTTGCACTTTTCCTTTGCCAACAATTTTACAAGGCTCATCATCCCCTAAATAAACTTTTCCAAAATATCCATGGACATAATCATTGAAAAATTCTCTATTTGGGGTTACATGGAAAGAGGCACCAGAATCTAAAACCCATGATTCTACTTTATTATCCAAAATAAATGTAAGAGCATCCTGTGCAAAAATACCTGCAACTTTTGCTTCTTTATTACCTTCATGCTGATTTTCTTTGTTATCCTTCAACCAACAATCTTTCTTTGCATGCCCTTTCTTTCCACAATTGTAGCAGGTTATTCTTCTATTTCTGGATTTGGATCTACTTCCCATCTTTGACCTTGATTTCCCTTGCTTGCCCTTCTCTCTTTGCCTTCCCCTTATTTCAACACTTAAAACATTACCTGATGTTTCCCTTGTGCTTTTCCTATGAATTTCTTCATTCAAGATTACACTAACAACATCATCAACTTTCAAGATATTTGAAGCAGATGCAGTATTACTAACTGCCATTACCAAACTATGCCAACTTTTAGGTAAAGAGCATAAGATTAAGAGAGCCTTAATTTCTTCATCAAAAACTATTTTGACTAAATTTAACTAATTTACTATTGTATGGAAATCATTAAGATGACTAGATACAGATCCACCTTCCTGAATTTACAAATTAAATAATTGCTTTATAAGATATACCTTATTCGAAGCTGAGGGTTTTTCATATAAATTTGCCAAAGTATCCATTAACTCTACCATTGTCTTTGCCTGTGATAAGTTGGAAAACACAGAAGCTGCCAGGCTCAACCTTATAAATCTAAGAGCCTTTCTATTAAGAACATTCCATTCTTCATCTTCAATATCTATGGGCTTCCTTCAAACTCCACCCAACGGTAGATATAGATCCTTCTAATACAGATAATCTTCAATCTGCATCCTCCATAATTGATAATTCTTGCCATTAAATTTCTCCATTCTTAGTTTACTTTCTTCTACCATTGCTTCGCTCCCACTCAATCAGAAACCCCTATGAGTTAATTTTGTAATCAACAAACACTAACATGCTCTGATACCAGTTTTTAGGATTTAGAGTTATGATACCAGTTGTCAGGATCTTAGAGTATAATTGATTACTTTTGTATAAGCAACTAAACACAGAATTGAAACCAGAAGTAATAAGTAACTAGAAATCAGAAACAACAAATAATAGGAGATACAAGAGACAACCAATCTATATTAAACTCTTTTAGAAGGAAATACAATGAAGAAATCTCTCTCTCCTCACACCTCTTAGATGTACAATAATTCTCCCTCAAGAGTTCTCTCTCAATCAATTACAACCAACTCAATTACTGAATTGTTGTCCGATTACAATACTACCCCATGGGTCTCTTAAATAGAATTGAAAGCAAACAATAATTAGAAAAATAGACTCAATACTAATTTTAGTCTTTACATGCAAACTAACTGTTCTCCTAAAAATAACAATTCTGGTAATGCACAGAAGTCAGTGTCAGTCTGAAGATGACCGATGCCAGCTGACCCCTAGCCAATGCCGGTTGGTTCTGTCCGATGTTGGTTACTGTGTAAGCCCAACAACCTCCACATTAGCTCATTAGTGAAGCTTTTAGCTCCAAAAATAAACACCTATAGGATATAGACCTATAGGTCCCTATTTTGAACTAAAAGAGCTAATTTCCATGCCAAAGAGAGTTGGTTATAAACATAAATCCATAGAATGAGAATGGATAGAACCATAAAGACTCATATATTGTTGAGAATATAAGATTTGAAATGACTAATGTTATAGCCATTAACTAAGTTCACAAGGCTTGAACATTCATACATTAGTCTACATATGAGGACTAGAAAGAAAGTTTGTATCAAGTTCAATGTCTCACTCACCAAATTATGCATGTGTTTGGGTTGCACGATTAAGATGAAACAAGCTCAATGTCTATGTTGCAACTCACCTTATGTAAAGGTGAGTTGTAACATAGCCATTGAGCTTGTTTCATCTTAATCATGCAACCCAAACACATGCATAATTTTGTGAGTGAGAAATTGAACTTGTTATGAAGGTAATGAAACATCAGATAAGTGGTAGTCTAACCATATACTCTCAACAAAGTTAAGGTGTTATAATTACTCACAGGTCTGTAGACCTATAATTAAGCATTCACATGCCCTAGGTTCATGGTGAAAGTGTTTTAGAAATATTGAGGTGCAGATAGACTCATTGACACTAAATAGAAACTAACTATTTTTAATCATCAAGAACATGGATGAGTACTCAGGACTCCAACTTCCATGCAAATCCTTGAGATGACTGTACAAACCAACTATATAAGTTGAGGATGATACAATGTAGGCCAAAATTATATAGGCTTATTGAGAGGGTGGTAAATAAATGGACAATAAATTGATAGCATAAAAGTGTCAAAAGGACTCGAGACTCTCTCTTGACAATTATGCAAATAGAATAGAGACCTATAGGATATAGATCTATAGGTCCCTATTTTGAACTAAAAGAGCTAATTGCCATGCCAAAGAGAGTTGGTTATAAACATGAATCCATAGAATGAGAATGGATAGACCCATAAAGACTCTTATGTTGTTGAGAGTATAATATTTGAAATGACTAATGTTATAGCCATTAACTGAGTTCACAAGCCCTGAACATTCATACATTAGTATGCATATGAGGACTAGAAAGAAAGTTTGTATAATAATATGAAAAGGTCATGAGACTTGTATTGTAATGAGAGAAAAAATCCATTAATTTTGACTACTTCAAAGTTTCATGATGGAGGTGAGAGACCAAGTTCAAAACCTCATGCTCAAACCCTTTTCCAATGACCACCTATAGTCACACTTTGAGAAGGAGCAAAGAATATTGTGTGCTTGGAAAGAGGTAGTATTTTAGGAAATTTGTAGAGGATTTCCAAACTCCAAAAAAGTATAAAATTATTGAGTTTTTTAAGTTTTGAAAGTGAAGTCCTAAATAATCTTGAATGCATTCAAACACTAAACTGAAAACTACAAGCTAATCTAGGCATCACAAGCTATTTGCAAGGTTTGAGAAGAGAATGTTACCTACATTCAGTGACATGGGAGCTTTGGTGAAGTGATAGATAGTATTTTAGGTTAGTTGAAATAAAATCAAACACAAATAAAGTCATAGAAGAACTAATTATACATAGGACCCTTTTCAAATCCCTACCTACACAATCACTATGTACACAGGCCTGCCTGCCTACTTGAGTGAAGGTCACTTGTCTAAAGTCCAAGAGGAGGCTTGAGGGAAGGAAATATTTTGATATTGGATTCATAGTGATAACATATCTCCATAAAAAATTCAAGTTAAGTAACAAAAGATGGAATGTGGATAAGCCCTGTTTAGGCCTATAGAGTCTAACTCACACATACGCATGCCCATATGGATAGTCATGGAAAAGGTGACTTGTTGGAGTAGAGTTGAAGTATAAAGAATTTTAAAAGGTTAAATATAATATTATAGACCCTAAAGAGTCATAAAAAATAGGGGATAACAAGGAAAAGTGGCAATTAAGCCTTGGAAACCACCTTGAGCTCTCTTAATGGGTGACTATAACTTCAAACCAGTTTTATCTCACCTGGTATGATCATGAGTCTATGCATGGAACCTAAGGGTTTAAAAGGGTTGTAATAATGTTCATACAATATAAAATTTTGGAATTGGTTGTTATTTTACACCTCTATCACTCATGAATAATGCTTAAGAACTTAGAGCCCTCTCTAATGGCCTATTTGCAGACCAAGATGTTTCTATGCGATATTTCGCTTTCTAGATTCAAAGAGAGAATAAGAAACTAAGAAGAAATGGTCTAAGGCTTGACGTACCTAGATGAAGTCGTTTGCACCATAATCCAGATGTCGTGAGAACTCCTCTTTGGTTGTGGAGGATGACACTTGCAAGAGAAAGAGACTAAGACAAAGAAGGCGTTAGATGAGGAGATGGTGGGTTGCCAAGCAAAAGCTTGATCCCAGAAGAAAAAGCTTGAGGGATGTCAACCCACTGATTGATAAAAGGATGTCTGATAAATAGAAGAATGATAAAAGACTGCAATGATAAAGACTGAAAAGGAAATGGAAGCAAATGCTTACCTGAATGATGCTGTCGGGCTGGTCATAGTCGCTGACATCAGTGGTCCTACCGGCGTCGGTTGTCAAGGTCTGCCGATGTCGGTTAGTTTGCCGACGTTGGTTGGGGTGGTGGTCTCTGCATTCAACATCGGTCGGGGTAGTAGTCTGTGGTTGGGTCTGTGGTCTGTGGACAGGGTCTATGGATGTGCAAAACGGTTTGGAGAATGGTCTGAGGTAGTCTGAGGGTCTGGGTCTGAGGTAGTCTGAGGGAGTCAAATGGACAGAATGTCAAATGGACAGAAGGGTAGATGAGGCCAATAGGGAGATAGGGAAATAAGGATTCAGGTCTGGCTTGGTTGACACTCTGGTCTGGGGGGTGATATTACTAGAAAGCAATAACTGAAAACATAATGAAAACACAGACAATATACATACCTGTGGCTTGCAGAAGGAGTGCTGTTGATACCTGTCCCTGTTGTTGATGTAGCCTGTGTGGAGGACCTGTTGCTGGTGTAGAAGCCTATACATCATATGCCTCTTTGACCACTTTCCAAGTACCCTACAACCTAGGGGGTGCCCCACCTGTCAATCCGTTAGCTGATCTCATCAAAATGCTGATGGACAAGATGTCCAGTCTCGAGACCTCTATCTCTGGTTCAAACAATGCCCTCTCATATGAGAAAATTTGAAACGAACCCATTCATCCTTCTGTGCCCATCCAACCTTATCCCAACCAGTGGGAGCTTCCTAAATTTACTCGCTTTCAGAGTAAGGAAGACCCGCAACAACATCTTCGAGCGTTCAGACACTCTTGTTATCTCATAGCCCATGACGATGCCTTACTTCTACGCACGTTCCCCATTTCACTTTCGGGGGCCGCCCTTGACTGGTATAGCTCTCTTACTAGGCATTCTATCTTTTCATTCGCTCAACTCACCTAATTATTTCTTGACCATTTTTCTATCAACATCACCAAACAAGTCTCAATCACAAACCTCTATTCCATCAGGCAATTTGACGATGAATCCATAGTCAATTTTGTCGCCTATTGGAGAGGCTTGATTAACCAGCTCTCCTTCTCTCTGCCTCAACCTGAGCTCATCGAGCTCTTTTATCGAGCATGTGCTAGGCACATCTCTTCTACCTTGCGGATTTAGACATTCTGCACTTTTGACGAAGCTTTCACCATGGCAAGAAAGCTTGAACTCTGTGCCATCGATGAAAATAAGGTCAAATTGCATAATGACAACACAAAATCTAATGACCCTTCTTCATCCAAACCTTCTTCTACCCACTCCCAGTCTAAGGGGTTGGTAAACACTGTCATCTTTATACCACCATCTTCAACAATAACTAACCGTCCTCAATTTTCAGCGTCAAACTACATCAATAAACACTTCCAACGACAATCCATACAACATCAATACACTCCAATTGGAGAGTCATATGCCTCTGTTTTGGAAAAAATTGTCAAGCAGGGGGTCCTCAATCTCCCTTCAATCAGACCACTTCAATTCGACCCATCAACACCTATCCCTGCATGGTACAGGGAGAACGACTTCTGCAACTATCACCGTGTCAAAGGCCATGACACGAATAACTGTCAAACTATCAAAAACATCATCCAAGACATGCTAGATAAGGGGGATCTCATATTGGATAACCCGAACGCCCCACCCAACCAACACCTTGACATCTTCAAACAACCCTTTCCTAATCACCCACCTACTCAAAACAATGTCCAGACCATGACCAATGACCCTCAAGACCATGATATACACACGATTGACACTGTCTATTCTCTGATCCCTGACCAACCTCCTTCATAGGTGGAAGACCCTTCTTCCCCTATTCCTCCTCCATAGGATGAAGAACTTTCTTTTCCTATTAGTCCTCCATCGACCTCTCTCATATTAGAGGATGCTTTGATGGCACCCACACCAGCTGCCTCACCCTCATCCTTTTTGTCATCAATGGGGGATCATACATTCCCCATGCCTAGACCACACATCGAGACCATGACCATTCCTACGCTCTATCCGACTGTAGAGCCACACTCTCCTATTTCTTCTCCACCAAGAGAAGAACCAGTCTCTTCACCCATTTCGATCGAGGAAGACCCAGTCACGGTTTCCTCTTGTCTTTTGCCTGAGATTGCTACATCTCACTCGCCTCCATCCACACCCAAACCCAAACCCGTATCTAACCTCACCTCGCACAATAGTGGCCCTCACCCCAAACCAATGAAGGCCATTAAACCACACTAGAGGATTCCTCCCCCACCTTCATCATTACCTTCAATTTTGGCCCCGCATCCGTCCACTTTAATAGGGGTGCTTCCTACTCCCATATCTCACATAGGCAAGTTGCCTCCATTACTCTCTCAACCCATCAGACATATATTTCCTCCAAAACATCCAACACCTATCACCACCAAAGTGCCATCTCCACGTGTGGTTACACCATCCACAAAAATGATGGTATGACCAACGCCTCTTATGCCTCTCAAACTAAAGTCATCAACCCTTCCTACAACAAGACACACAGACCCATTAGCAGGTTCTTATGCCCTGCTATTACTGCCCTTGTTGCAGTCTTCTCGCATCAATGTCCCGCCTCTTAAACCATATCAATCCCTCAGACCAAAATCACCCTGATTCGACAACACTCAAATTTGTACGTATCATCGCATGCCTGGGCATGAAACTGAGCATTGTTGTGCCCTCAAGGTTGTCATTCGCCAATGCTTGGAGAAAGACACTCTTCTTCTTGACCACATTGTCAGCAAACCTTCAACACCACCCTACTCATCAACTCTCGGATCAAGACCATCTTGGTTCGACAACTCTAAATTCTGTCATTATCACCACACTCCGAGACATGACACTAAGCATTGTTGCACTCTTAAAGTAGTCATTCATCAACAACAGAGAAAGGATACCCTTCTTATCAAAGATCCTCTTGACCACCCCTTCGACAAATCATCAACACCGACCCATGCTTCTCAAACCTCGTCACCTAAATCAGGATCTCCACACCTGATTATGGTCCCTTCACTGCCTTTAACCCCCTTATTTGACATCAACACAGTCAATTTGACACCAAGCCTCAATCAACCTTAACCAATCTATCAAACATTCTCCCTAGCCGCTGGGGGAATTCAACTTTCATCCAAGCCTCGACCAACCTTTCAACCCAGTCTCGACCAAATATCAATCACTCTTTTAATCCTAAACCTCGAATACGCCTCAACCAAGCATCGACCCGACCCCGACCAAACATTTAACTCGACCTCAACCAGACCGTTGACCCAACCTTGACCAAACATTCGACCAGACATAGACCAAACAAGGACCACACATCAACCAACCTTTTAATCACATCATCCAACCCAACATTGACCAAATATCAACCGACCTCAACCAAACATCAACCAACTCTTTCAACATCAATCAACATGTGACCAATTTGGAATGAAGCAAATGGGGTAAGTTTGCTCCTAATTGATTCGGACCTTACATCATAACACAAGCATGGGTCAGGACTTTGTCAGAACCTGAGCCCCTTTTTATGTCTTGCATCTTTGACCAGTCCACTGTTAGTCATGCTTTGTCCTAATAAAAGGGAAACCCTCTAAACCTCTATAGTCAAGTCCATGACCAAAAGTCCAGTCAACAAATCAATCAAATATCTATAAAAATGGGATGCATATTCCAAGGTCATAAAACTATAAAAGCAAACTGCTCCCTCGAAGGATAGCTACATCATCATTGCTGTATTTACTAGACTGGTCCCTTGAAGGACAACTAGGCCAAAGTCATATAAAAAACATATAAAAAGCAGAATATATACCACTCCCTTGAAGGATGTGTTGACGCTGGAAAGTGCACCCAGCGGCAGGAACACGGATTCCTGCCCTCTCCCCGCAACATGGAAACCCCTCTCTCGCCTGTGGGACGGCGAAGCAGGAGAGGAGAGTCTCTAGATATGGGCTAGTTCCCTCTGATGTATCTTGTTTGTTTCAGGTAACACAAAATATAGGTATATAGGTATACACTTGGGGGGGGAGTGAAAAGAGAGGGAAAAGCTTGAAAACAAACAGTCGACTCTAAAAGAGGTGATACACCAAAAACAGGTGACCTTCCCACATCCACTCTCAGAATCAGACAAAAACATACATACACTCAGATTTGGCAGAAAAGACCAGGTCTCTGGGATGACAGGGAGGTTCTTATGGAAAGTACAAGAAACAGGGACTCACCAAGGTGCTGAGAAACACACACTGTAAGTGACCTCACTTGTTCAATACCTCCGAAACAGAACTCTACTCCTGGCAGCAGCAGACAGTGGCACTTCGTAGATCACAGGTTTGCTGGTGTTGAACCTGTGAGAGCATCAAGAGACAATGACTGGACATAGATTAACATTCAATGCATACACTGATAGATCCATCCAAATAGAGGTAAAAACTGTATTTTTATTGATTCAGGTGGGAAGTTTGGAGAGCAATGCTCTTTACAAAAGTCAGGAAGATCCTTAGAAAATGACTAAGTCTTTGTATTTATAGCAGAAGAGCTAAGAGAAGTCTCATTGAAAAGTGTGAAAAACACTATTGATGACGTCACAAGTCTGCCAAGACCATGCTGGTTGCCTCGTTTTGCGTGCTGGTCTTCTCCTTTGGCGGTTGGGCGGGTTTTTTCTCGTGCACTGCAGGGGAATTTTGCCGCCCTTATAGTGGGCGGTGATTTTGACGCCTTTTGCATGAACTTCATGTAGGAAAACCTGCCGACGTCGGCCGATAATCTACCGACGGCGGCAATCCTGCCGATGTCGGTTAAGGTAATCTGCCGACGTCGGTATACTTGTTCTCTGCACGGCAATCTCCCTTTCCCCGCCATGCGGCGGGGTTTTCCATTTCACCGCCATGGGCGGACTTTTTCATTTCACCGCCATGGGCGGGCTTTTTTGGTTTCTGTGCCTGTCTTTGTGCTACCGACATCGGCGGTTCTGCCGACGTCGGTCTTTTTAAGGTGCCGACGATGGCAGTATTGCCGACGTCGGCCGTTGTCTTTGCCTTTTCTTTGTGTTGTGGGCGGCGAATTCGCCGCCCTCTGCATTTTCTTCGTAGACGGGCTCATTTTACCCGCCCTTGTAGTGGGCGGCGATTCTGCCACCCTCTGCATTTTCTCTGTCTCTTTTTTGGCTAAGTGTCGAACATTCCGTTTTTTCCCCTTCTTCTCTTGCGAACGTCTGAAGACTCTGTCCTTCGCTGCCTATTCTCTGCAATGGCACTGTCAAGACCTGAAAGTGGACCTTGCAACCTGAAATGACTGGGCCTGTGAAGCAGGTGTAGGAGGTGACCGAGATTTTGCCTGAGGGGCAAAATTGGGTCAACAAATTGGCGACTCACGGGGGAAGCGTGCCTGCTATGCTTAGAACCCAGTTGCCTTACATATCCATTGGGTGCGGAGTCGGATGGTGACTTTAAAGCGAGTTCACAACAACTTTTGAAGATTCCAAAATCAAAAATATAGAAATTACCCCCACTGCTAAGGGAAACACACAAGACTAAAAACAACTAACTGTGCAAACTGCACTTAGGGAAAACAGGGAAACAACTGAAAGCAAACTATTATATACAACTAGCCAGGAATGCTCGTATCCCTCCTGGATCAAAAGGAAAATTTCTCAAGTCCCCTTCCTGGTGAAGGGACTTATCATGATAGGCAAGTAGCTGAAAGAAAATGAGATTTGGTGACTTGCTCTTCCTGCCTGTCACCTGAGTTGGCTGGAAACTGAGGGGGTCAAAATCGAACATGCCTCCAATATATACGTACTCTGATTGCTCTGAGAGGCCTGTTGGATGCTGATCTTTGAAATTGGTGCTCTCCACCAAGAAATCAATGGCTGTCGATTTATCACCGTAAGCCCTCTGATCTGCACAATTCTTCTGCAATGTATCATGGTCTGATTTGTTCCTTTCTGTCTCTTTGAAAACTCTGTCAGACTTGTCCTCTGCTTCTTCGTGGCCTTCTTGAAGAAAGTTGACTGTGGTGATGTCTAAAAGGGGCTCACAAAATGATTGTTCGTCCCACAAGACTTCACTTTCTTGTCTAAAGCTCAGTTCTTCAAGGCATTCCTCCAAGAAGACGGACCTCTCCTTTTCCTCTTTGCTGATCAGGTTTTCTAGATTTTCAAAAACATTCTCCTGATCTTCCTCTTTTTTAGGCTCTTTAATGTAGTTATCCTCATCAATACAGCAAGAAAGTTCATCAAACTGAGGGGAAGAGAGCTTACCACGCATTTGTTCCTCTTCAAATTGCTGGAACATCTGCATATACGCAAGGCCTGCATCTTCTCTACTGCTGATAAGGTCTTCACAAAGAGTGTCAATGATGATTTCTTCTTCGTTGTTGCTCATGACAACCTCTTGAAGGACTGCAGATTGGATCTTTTGTTCCTCACCTACCTCTTGCAAAATAGGGTCTTCCTCGAGAAGGGAGGAAGTGGAAAAAACATGTGGGAGAGGGGGCAGCCCTTGAGCTAGAATCGAATGATTCTCCTCAAACATGTGGGAGAGGGGGCAGCCCTTGAGCTAGAATCGAATGATTCTCCTCCCTCCACTTGGTCAACACCTCATCAATATCAGGGGCGGCCTGATAACTCTCTTGGAAATGTGTAGGTGGGGTGTGTTCAGGCATGGAATGTGTTGTTTGGTCTGAACCGTCTACCACACATTGGCTGAGGGAATACCCTTTAGAATCCAACTCTGTAATCCTTCTGCTCAGATTTTCTTGAAAAATATTTTCCTGGAGGCTCCCAGCATTATCATAGGCGGGCACATCTTCAGCTTCTTCAAGGTTTTGAAAAAAACCTTGCTTTTCTTTGCTGCCCCATGATTCCACTGTCTTCCCCCAATTCAGGATCCCTGAATTTGAATCTTGCTCCTGTGAACAGGAAGCAACTTTGTTCTCCATGAGGTCCTGAGTTTCTTCTGCAAGGTCTGAAAAATTTAACTCTTTTTTAAGGAGAAGCTTCATCCTAGCCTCTAAGTCTTCAATCTGTCTGGCTAGGTTTTCCTGGAAGAGTCTTTCTTGGAGGTCACCAGCATGATCCTCTTCAAAGCTCTGAGCTGGTCCTTGACATTCTTTCCTCCAACTTGGAATTTGCACATCATGCTGGAAAACTTGGGGAGGTTGAGGAATGCAAGAAAAACACTGTTGGTGCATTTGAGGAGCTTCTAGAAGAGGGACGTGCTCGCTGGTAGTATTATTCTCAATGGGAGATTCCTAATCTGAGGAGTTGAAAAGATTGATCTCCATGGGAGGTTGCTCTGATGCCCTCTGGTGTTGGAAGGCTAGGCGTACGGGATTGGGAGGAGCAGTATTTGATGAGTTGGAGTGAGCAAGTGCAATTTGGTAAAATGGATTTGGTGTAAAAGAGGGTGTTTTCTTTAGGTTAGGAGGGGGTACACAAGGCTGGTTACCTTGAATAGATGGATTTCTCCATTTTCTTACCTCCTTCTTCATGGATTGTACGGCTTGTGCTTGCCTAAACAAGCACTCCTCTTTATACATCAGCTCCTGCTGATACTTGTGCTGCTCTTCCAATCTGTCAATTTCTTTTGTCTGCTTCTCAAATTCTAATGCCACCTCCCTTATAGTTGCAGGGCAACTAGGAGAGCTACTTGAGGGGATTCCATAAATATTTGAAGTCTGATCGATATTATATGAAGGAGAACAAAATCCATGATTTTTTGCAAAAGAATTATACATACAAGAAATAGATGATTTTTGGTGGCACTAGACTGCTTAACCAGTGGATCCAACTCGGAGTCGCCAGATGCTGAAGAAACTTGATTTGTTGTAACATGACCAGCATCAGTCCTGAAACCTTACTGCATTAGAAAACTTGTTAAAACAGAAGTCCCACCGGGCGTGCCAGAACTGTTGACGCTGGAAAGTGCACCCAGCGGCAGGAACACGGATTCCTGCCCTCTCCCCGCAACATGGAAACCCCTCTCTCGCCTGTGGGACGGCGAAGCAGGAGAGGAGAGTCTCTAGATATGGGCTAGTTCCCTCTGATGTATCTTGTTTGTTTCAGGTAACGCAAAATATAGGTATATAGGTATACACTTGGGGGGGGAGTGAAAAGAGAGGGAAAAGCTTGAAAACAAACAGTCTACTCTAAAAGAGGTGATACACCAAAAACAGGTGACCTTCCCACATCCACTCTCAGAATCAGACAAAAACATACATACACTCAGATCTGGCAGAAAAGACCAGGTCTCTGGGATGACAGGGAGGTTCTTATGGAAAGTACAAGAAACAGGGACTCACCAAGGTGCTGAGAAACACACACTGTAAGTGACCTCACTTGTTCAATACCTCCGAAACAGAACTCTACTCCTGGCAGCAGCAGACAGTGGCACTTCGTAGATCACAGGTTTGCTGGTGTTGAACCTGTGAGAGCATCAAGAGACAATGACTGGACACAGATTAACATTCAATGCATACACTGATAGATCCATCCAAATAGAGGTAAAAACTGTATTTTTATTGATTCAGGTGGGAAGTTTGGAGAGCAATGCTCTTTACAAAAGTCAGGAAGATCCTTAGAAAATGACTAAGTCTTTGTATTTATAACAGAAGAGCTAAGAGAAGTCTCATTGAAAAGTGTGAAAAACACTATTGATGACGTCACAAGTCTGCCAAGACCATGCTGGTTGCCTCGTTTTGCGTGCTGGTCTTCTCCTTTGGCGGCTGGGCGGGTTTTTTCTCGTGCACTGCAGGGGAATTTTGCCGCCCTTATAGTGGGCGGTGATTTTGACGCCTTTTGCATGAACTTCATGTAGGAAAACCTACCGACGTCGGCCGATAATCTACCGACGGCGGCAATCCTACCGACGTCGGTTAAGGTAATCTGCCGACGTCGGTATACTTGTTCTCTGCACGGCAATCTCCCTTTCCCCGCCATGCGGTGGGGTTTTCCATTTCACCGCCATGGGCGGACTTTTTCATTTCACCGCCATGGGCGGGCTTTTTTGGTTTCTGTGCCTATCTTTGTGCTGCCGACGTCGGCGGTTCTACCGACGTCGGTCTTTTTAAGGTGCCGACGACGGCAGTATTGCCGACGTCGGCCGTTGTCTTTGCCTTTTCTTTGTGTTGTGGGCGGCGAATTCGCCGCCCTCTGCATTTTCTTCGTAGACGGGCTCATTTTACCCACCCTTGTAGTGGGCGGCGATTCTACCGCCCTCTGCATTTTCTCTGTCTCTTTTTTGGCTAAGTGTCAAACATTCCGTTTTTTCCCCTTCTTCTCTTGCGAACGTCTGAAGACTCTATCCTTCGCTGCCTATTCTCTGCAATGGCACTGTCAAGACCTGAAAGTGGACCTTGCAACCTGAAATGACTGGGCCTGTGAAGCAGGTGTAGGAGGTGACCGAGATTTTGCCTGAGGGGCAAAATTGGGTCAACAGGATGGCTATGCATAAATTTTGCTACATACACAACATTATCTCTGAAGCTTCCCGCATCGATCAAATTCACGACATGACCACCAAGCAAGATGACATCCCATCGCAGGCTTCCCGCATCGATCAGTCTGCCCTCAAAAAAAAAAAAAAAATTGACTGACAAAACTTTAGAGTCATGGACTTGTCTATAGTCGTTCTCGGGGTCACCTATAAAAGGGGAAAAATTGTTCCTGCCAAAAAGGGTTCCCCCTTACATATCATAATCAAACCTATCACCCCTACATACTCAAGGGATTTTGAGCTCACTTAACATCAAGTGATTTGATTGCTTCTCTAACACAACCACTGGTCAACGACGCAATGCATAAACGGGTCTTTTGTTTCTAAACAACCCCTTACCTATGCCATCATTCTGGTCCTTGTCAATGAAAGAGCAATTCGCCTTTCACTTTTGACACATCTTGGTCACGCATCCAACTAAATCATTATCTATCCAACCAAACCCAAATCAAAACCAAAACATTTTCAGACCATCGACATAACCTAGTCCATTTCACATAGTTTTTATGGACACCAATACACATGGAAACTATCAACCAGACACAATTTATGTTAAGCATAAACCAATACTTGTTGAAGCATAAATAGGCCTCAATTAATTTTTAGCATACATCCATCACAAATATGGAAAATTGCTAGGGATGAAAGACCCCTCAACCAATGTTACAGCATACACCATTTGGAAAACATTGTAACATCTTTTTCTTCTCATCATTTCGACACATGACCAAACCAATCATCGACCAATCTTCTCAACTAGTCTGAACTACATTGGTCTGAGGCCCTAAGATCAGGGCTATGTAGGCAGCACTTAGTTGACACGACGTCCTCTGGGGTTAGCTCGATTGCCCTTATTTGTTCATCTCCTTGATGGACAAACCATTCTTTCCTTTGACCATGCCCTTGACCTCGACCAAGATCATCAACCATTTTGTCTCTTCGTCTGAACTACATTGGTCTGAGGCCCTAAGATTGGGGCTATGTAAGCAACACTCAGATGACATGACTATCTTTTGGGGTTAGCTTGACCATCCTCATTTGTTCATCTACCTGATGGACAAACTATCCGCCTTTTGACCATGACCTTGACCATGACCACAATCAATCATCAGCCAATCATCGACCATTTTGTCTCTTCATCTAAACTACATTGGTTTGAGGCCCTAAGATCGGGGCTATGTAGGTAGCACTCAGATGACACAACTGTCTTCTAGGGTTAGCTCGACCACCCTCATTTTTTTGTCTACTTGATGGAAAAACTATCTGACCTTTGACCATGACCTTGACCATGACCACAATCAATCATCAGCCAATCATCGACCATTTTGTCTCTTCATCTAAACTACATTGGTCTGAGGCTCTAAGACTGGGGCTATGTAGGCAGCACTCAGATGACACCACAGTCTTCTGAGGTTAGCTCGACCACCCTCGTTTGTTCATCTCCTTGATGGACAAACCATTCTTTCCTTTGACCTTTGACCATGACCTTGACCTTGACCAATACCATCGACCTCTTTGACCCCTCTGTCTAAACTACATTAGTCTAAGGCCCTAAGACCGGGGCTATGTAGGCAGCACTCAGATGACATGACTGTCTTCTGGGGTTAGCTCGACCACCCTTATTTGCTCATCTTCTTGATGGAAAAACCATTCTTTCCTTTGCCCAATCCTTTGACCATGACCTTTGACCATTACCTTGACCTAGACCAAGACCATCGACCACTTTGACCCTTCCTCCCTTTTAGGGAGAACTACATTGGCCTGAGGCCCTAACCACAGGGGCTATGTAGGCAGCACTTAGTGTTTTGAGGTTAGCTCGGCCACTTTCTTTCATCCATCCATCCACATCGACCAATGACCATAGAGATCATGCTTATCTCCTCTAACCCTGACCACTTCCAAGACAACGTTGCCTTGGTTGTTTTTACATGTATGCTACCCCATGACTGGTTAGCAAAATTATGCGCAGACTATTTTTGACCTTCACAAGTATAGGATCGCAAGCCAGTTGATCCCTACTACTTGTGACATTTTCATGTTTCCAGGAGCACTTCTTGAGCTTGGGATACCTGGAACACGATGACCATTGGAGCTTCAGCTTAGATTGAATAACCCAATCAACAGACGACTAAATGCTGGGGCACGGTTATTTTGATTTTGGCACTCCTTGACCCTCGACCTACGACAATTTAACTCGACCATCCCGTGAAGTGGTATGCATGCAATCATGACTTTTGCAACATTCACACTCCATCTTCACCACCTTCATCCACTCTTTGTCAAATCAGCACCCGATTTCAGGTTCCTTTCCCTCGACTCTTGCTTTGAGGGGGAATACCTCATCTATAATCGGGGCAACCAACCCTCTTGTTTTTGTCTTGCAGTTCACTTGAACAACCAATCATCCCACACCTGGGGCAATAAACTCCTATTTTTGTCTTGCAGTTTGCCTAAAACAACCAACAAGACAAAAAGGGGCAAATGTAGACACCGAAATCGTGTCTACCCCTTGGTCCTTTCTCCCCCCCTTAGTCCCCTTCAGTCCACTTAACCACTCCTAACCCATGTCTTATTAATTTGAAATAATTATCTTATTTTAAGTTAATAATTCTCTCTCCCTTGCCACCTCACCACCCTTGGATACCCTTCTTTGGATTCCCTTCATTCCCCACATGGCCAATATTAATGCCTAGACCCCCATTCCAACTTCTCCCCTTTAACCTCTCATCCATTTTAATCACCTTCGACCATTTCTTCTTCGGACTCACTGACCTGGCAGTTGGGAAAATGGATGAAAGGCTATTTTTAGCCTTTTTCCTACCTTCCAGCCACCGACGTCGGTCAACTATCGACCGACGTCGGTGATATTACTGGCATCAGCAGCCTTCATAACAGTTTTTTGCATCCATTATCCGCCCTTCACCTCTCTCTCACATCAAGTCTCTTGAATCCTTAAACCTTCAGTCTTCGATCATCTGCCACTCTGCCAATCAATCTGCCAATCTTCATCAAAAGCTTCGTCGAAAGTGCGGAATGTCTGGATTTGCAAGGTAGAAGAGATGTGCCTAGCACATGCTTGAGAAAAGATCTCAATGAGCTCAGGTTAAGGCAAGGAGAAGGAGAGCTAGTTAATAAAGCCTCTCCAACGGGCGATAAAATCGACTATGGATTCATCGTCAAATTGCTTGATGGAATAGAGGTCTGTGATTGAGACTTGTTTGGTGATGTTGATAGAAAAATGGTCGAGAAATAATTGGGTGAGTTGAGCAAATGAAAAGATAGAATGCCTAGTAAGAGAGCTATACCAGTCAAGGGAGGCCCCTAAAAGTGACATGGGGAACGTGCGTAGAAGTAATGCATCGTCATGGGCTATGAGATAACAAGCGTGTCTGAACTCTCGAAGATGTTGTTGCGGGTCTTCCTTACTCTAAAAGTGAGTAAATTTAGGAAGCTCCCACTAGTTGGGATAAGGTCAGATGGGCACAGAAGGATGAATGGGTTCGTTGCAAATTTTATCATATGAGAGGGCATTGCTTAAACTAGAGATGGAGGTCTCGAGACTGGACATCTTGTCCATCAGCATTTTGATGAGATCAGCTGACGAATTGGTAGGTGGGGCACCCCCTAGGTTGTAGGGTACCTAGAAAGTGGTCGAAGAGGTGTATGATGTACTTGGTTGCGCTTGTGTAGGCACAACATATGGGTAATGCATCATAGGGATAGATGTCCTGGTCAAAGGGGCTTGTGTCATGAAGTTGGAGGACACAAGTTGACTAGATACTGCCATAGATGGTTGAGTGGTGGCACTGGTAAAAGGATAGGTTGTCACTCCTGCTTGTATAGGTGCAAGAGTGGGGGAGGTCGAGACAATCAAGTTTTGGTATGATGTAGAACTTGGTTGAATTGCATGAATTTGAGGGGGTAATGAAACCCTGAGGAGGTAGGTTCAAAAATAGATGAGGAGGCCAAACTTTGTGTATTGGCCATGGTCGAGTGACTAGTCGAGACAATAGGCTGAGTCATGATGGGTTGGGTAGTGGATGACGTCGATGTCATTGCTGCTGCAAGTGAAAGGTCCCGCATTTGGTTTCTTGGGAGATATTTTTGGAGGGCTTTGACATTGAGGTCCAAGAATCTTTCAAAATCTTGGTCCCCTTCAAGGACAATGGGGGTCTGAGTCGGGGTCGATCGAGTAGGAGTTCTTTCAGTCTCCGAGTGGAACTCTATTATAGGACTAGTTATGGATGAGAAAGATGGAAGCGGTTGATGCCTCGCTTGGTCAAGAAGAGCCTTGGTTTGACCGCGTGTCAAAACCATTCAAGACAAGAAGGGTCAGGTTTTAGAAACTATGTTTTGTCAGTTTCAGAAACTCAGAATGTGGTTTTGGCAAAAAAAGGGGTCGGGTTTTACGCTGCTATTTTGAAAAAAAGGACTGTGACAGTGACCGACGTCAGTTGAAAAACCAATGTTGGTGATATCAGATGGCCGACGTCGGTCAGATAACCGATGCTGGTGAGGAAGGGTTGCCGATGTCAGTGATAAAACTGATGCCGGTGACTGTGTTTTCTAGAAACTCAAAAGATTTGAGAGTTTTTGGAAAAAGGGAAGAAGAATGTCCTCACTAGCTCAAACAAGTAGATAAGAACAGAAAAAATGATGGAGACAGGCAGACCCTAAGCGTTAAATCATAAGAATCAACTTTTAGAATCTTGTGGCTTATGCCTTAAAGTGATATTTGAGAGGTTGGCTTGAAGAATGGGTCTTAGAAGAGGTAGTCTATGGATGGTTTCAGGTTTGTTTAGGCGCTCAAGAGTCTGGGTTAGGTTTAGTACGTGGCTTGGTGATAAGGAGCAAGCTCCCCTCACTTCACGAGCCCAGTGATAAGCTGGTCTCGCTTAGCCAAAATATACCTTCCTTAGAGATTATCCTCTGCTAGAGAACGGAGTGGGCTTTCCCCTTGGTGATGAAATCCAAGTGAGATTGCCAGGGAGGGGTAAGGTATCTGCTGGGTGATGAAATCCCAATCGGGCCTTGTCTCAAGTAAGTTTGATGTTTGATTTGTGCAGGTGGTTCGGTTGTGTAACATAAGTGTGATTAATTCATGATGCGGTCTAATTACTAGATGTGGACTAAGAAATGTAAGCAAGCAAAAATGAAATGCAGTGTGTTTTAAGCCCAAGTCAAAATGTTAATTCATATGAAGACAAGTTGAGAAAGGGGTGAAGAGTATGATTTTTGACTAGTCTATGATGCAAGAAAAGAAAGAAGAGTTCTTTTTAATCTTGCTTATGATGTCTTTTAGAAGAGAAGAAAGAGGTGAAAAGGGAGGAACCTAATGCACCTAAATGAAAAAAAGAAGGAAAAGAACCCAAGGAAGGCCCTAAGGTCCCACCGGGCATGCCAGAATGTTTCTATGCGATATTTCGCTTTCTACATTCAAAGAGAGAATAAGAAACTAAGAAGAAATGGTCTAAGGCTTGATGTACCTAGACGAAGTCGTGCGCACCGTAATCCAAACATCGTGAGAACTCCTCTTTGGTTGTGGAGGATGACACCTGCAAGAGAAAGAGACTAAGACAAAGAAGGCGTTAGATGAGGAGATGGTGGGTTGCCAAGCAAAAGCTTGAGGGATGTCAACCCACTGATTGATAAAAGGATGTCTGATAAATAGCAAAATGATAAAAGACTGCAACGATAAAGACTGAAAAGGAAATGGAAGCAAATGCTTACCTGAATGATGCTGTCAGGCTGGTCATAGTTGCCAGCGTCGGTGGTCCTATCGGCATCGGTTGTCAAGGTCTGTCGACGTCAGTTAGTCTACCGACGTTGGTTGGGGCGGTGGTCTCTGCGGCTGGTGTCGGTCGGAGCAGTAGTCTGTGGTTAGTTCTGTGGTCTGTGGACAGGGTCTATGGACGTGCAGAACGGTTTGGAGAATGGTCTGAGGTAGTCTAAGGGAGTCAAATGGACAGAATGTCAAATAGACAAAAGGGTAGAGTAGGCCAATAGGGAGACAGGGAAATAAGGATTCAGGTCTGGCTTGGTTGACACTCTGGTCTGGGGGGTGATATTACTGGAAAGCAATAATTGAAAACATAATGAAAACACAGACAATATACATACCTGTGGCCTGCAGAAGGAGTGCTACTGATACCTGTCCCTATTGTTGATGTAGCCTGTGTGGAGGACCTGTTGCTGGTGTAGAAGCTTGCTATGTGAGGGAGAGTGAGAGGTCTAGTTTGAAGATTGGCAGATTGATTAGCAGAGTGGCGGATGATCGAAGACTGAAGATTCAAGGATTCAAGAGTCCTGATGCGAGAGAGAGGTGAAGGGTGGATAGCGGATGCAAAAAACTGTTATGAAGGCTGCTGATGTCGGCAATATCACTGACATCGGTCAATAGTTGACCGACGTCGGCGGCTAGAAGGCAGGAAAAAGGCTAAAAATATCCTTTCATCCATTTTCCCAACTGTCGGGTCAGCGAGTCCGAAGAAGAAACGATCGAAGGTGATTAAAATGGATGAGAGGTTAAAGGGGAGAAGTTGGAATGGGGGTCTAGGCATTAATATTGGCCATGTGGGGAATGAAGGGAATCCAAAGAAGGGTATCCAAGGGTGGTGAGGTGGCAAGGGAGAGAGAATTATTAACTTAAAATAAGATAATTATTTCAAATTAATAAGACATGGGTTAGGAGTGGTTAAGTGGACCGAAGGGGACTAAGGGGGGGAGAAAGGACCAAGGGGTAGACACGATTTCAGTGTCTACACAAGAGTCAACTTCTCACACTTAGTAATTTATGGTAGATATGAATGGTTGCCTAATATTCTAGGAATATTTGATGGGGATATTAAAATTGAAAATTATGGCATTGGTTCAAGAGTTAAGGGGCTACATTTTATGAACAATCATTAAGAACATAAGTCACTTTAAACCCTCTTAAAACCCTAGTAAAGACAAGTTGAGAGAGGTGAGTTCCTAAAGCACATGAAATGACCTAAGTTGTTCTTAAAACATCATTTATATTTTTTAGGACTCCAAGTATATTATCCAAGTGTACTTTTTTTGAACTTACAGTTGTATGGACTGCATTAAATTCACTATTTTACAAATATTTTTTGGTGTTTTAAGGGTTTTGAAATATTGGACACTTGAAAACTATTAGGAGAGGTCACATGAGATTTATTTAATATTTTAAAGCCAAAAAATATGTACTTTAAATTATGGAAGTGATCAAACAAAGATCATTTTTCAAGGTAGTCTCAAAGAGGCCTAAAATGAGACTAGGTTTCAAGGCCATTTCATGGTTCCCACACTTTCACAAGGTCTTAAGGCCTAAAATTTGACATGAAGGTTAGTGTTTCTACCTCAAATTTGCTTTTCAGACTTAAAAGAAAGAAACTAAAAGAAAGTAATGGACAAGGCTTGGAAGTACCTGGACTAAAGATTGCACACCGTAAATCCAGACGTTCGTGGGCACTCCTCTTTGGCTGTGGAGGAATGACACCTGCGAAGAAGAAAGAAACTAGGACAAGAAAAACGTTAGACAGATAGGCAGTGGGTTGCCAAGCAAAAGGCTTGTTCCCAGAAGTGTAAAAACTTCCTTAAGGGAGGTCAACCCACTGTTTTGATAAGATAAGTGACTGATAAAAGACAGAATGCCAGAATACAGAAGTGATAACGAAAGTAGAAAGGAAAGAAGAAAGCAAAATGATTACCTGAATAAAGGAGTTGGGCTGAAGACAGTCGCCGAGGTCGGAAATGTCGCCGGCGTCGGTTAGCTGATCTACCGGCGTCGGCTATCCTGCCGACGTCGGTTGGGGAAGTGACCGGCGTCGGTCGGGGTTGTGGCCTGTAGTCGGGTTTGAGCAGGGTCTGGTCTGAGTCTTGCTCTGTGGTCTGTCTGTGGATGGGTTTGAGTCTGATGGACGGGTCTGAGTCTGATGGACGGGTCTGTGGATGGTCTTAGGCAGAGATACAGGGGAGAGGAAGAGACACAGAGGACAGGGAAGAGGAGGATTCACAGAGGAAGGGACCTGAGAAGGCTTTGCAGCCTCTCAGGGGGAAGACAGAGGGAGCAGAAGACAATAGAAGATAGATGATTAAACTAAAGAAATAAAATAAAGAAACCAGACTAGCTTACCTTTAGCCTGCTGAATGAAGAGAGAAGAAGATGTTGCTGGAGCCACGGAAGAGTTGCTGCAAGGAGAAGATACTGATCCAGGGCCTTTTTTACCTGTTGCTGCTGCTGCACGAGGTTAAGACAGAGGAGAGATGAGAGCCAAAGCGCCGAGAGAAGCTGTTTGCGAGCTCAAGAGTCCAGGGGGTGCAACGGATGCAGAAGGGGATAATGAAGGCTGCCGACGCCGGCAGTTTCGCCGACGTCGGCCGAAGGGTTGCCGACGTCGGCGGTCGCAGGATGGGCACAGAGGCTAAAAATAGCCTCTGCCCATTCTTGCACGCCGCCGGGTGAGGGGTCATGGGCAGAACGGTCATAAGGATGCCAAAATGGACGAGGGGGGATATAATGGTGAGATTTGGGCTAATAAATGCTAGGGGGAAGGTGGAGGGATTCAAGGGAGGATCCAAGGAGGCAAGGGTAGGGTGGAAAGGGGGCCTTATTAAATTAAAAATAGATGTTAATTTCTAATTAATAAGACTTAGGTGGGTTAGGGACTAAGGAGGACTAGGAGGGAGAAAGGACCAAGGGGGAGAACCAAGGTGCAGACACGTTTGCGGTGTCTACATTTGTCCCTTTTTGTCTTATTGGTTGTTCTAGACGAACTGCAAGACAAAAACAGGAGTTGGTTGCCCCAAAAAAAGGATGAGGTGTTCCCCCCTCAAAGCGATAGTCGAGAGAAGGGAACCGAAGATCGAGTGTCGATTTGACAAAGAAATGGATAGAAGAGAGTGAGTGAAAACGCTGCCATAGTCGTGATTGCGCGTAGTCCACTTCACGAGAGGGTCAGGTCAAATTGTCGCATGTCAAGGGTCAAGGAGTGCCAAAATTGAAGTAATCGGGCCCCAGCATTTAGTCGTCTGCTGATTGGGTCACTCAATCTAAGCTGAAGCTCCAAATGGTCGTCATGTCCCAAGTATCCAGGGCTTAGGAAGTGCTCCCAGAAACACGAAAAAGCCACAAGTAGTAGGGATCAACTGGCTCGTGATCCTATACTTGTGAAGGGTCAAAAATAGTTTGCAGACAATTTTGCTAACCAGCCGTGGAATAGCATACACGAAAAAAACAACCAAGGCAACATTGGCTTGGAAGAAGATCGAGGTCGAAGGAGATAGGCATGGTCGCCAATGGTCATTGGTCAAGAGGATGGATGGACGAAAGGATGCGGCCGAGCTAACCCCAGAAGACCCCATGTCAACTGAGTGCTGCCTACATAGCCCTGGTGATAGGGCCTCAGGCCGATGTAGTTCTCCCTAAAAGGGAGGGAGGGTCAGAGGGATTGATTGGTCTTGGTCAAAGTCGATGACTGGTTTTGGTCAAAGGTTTTGGTCAAAGGGTCTTGGTCAAAGGTGACGAAGTTGGGCGTGATAAGAGTCAAAGAAGAGAAGGTTTGTCCATCAAAGAGACGAACAAACGGGGGTGGTCGAGCTAACCTCAGAAGATGTGGTATCTGAGTGCTGCCTACATAGCCCTTGTCATAGGGCCTCAGACCAATGTAGTTCGGAATAAGAGGGTCAAAATGGTCGGTGATGAGATTGGTCATGTGTTGAAACGATGAGGGTAAGATGAGGATAAAAGGATGCTACAGATGGTGTATTCTGTAGAAGTGGTCGAGGGTCTTTCATCTCTAGCAAGTTTCCATAGTCGCGATGGATGTATGCTAAAAATGAATGAAAGGGTCTATTTATGCTTCAGCAAGTATTGGTTTATGCTTAACATAAATTTGGGTCTGGTCGGTAGTTTCCATGTGTATTGGTATCCATAGAAACTATGCGAAAAGGACAAGGATGATGCCTGATGTCATGTTGAAAATGTCGAGGCTGGGTTGAAAAATGTTGAAGTTGGCTTGGTTTAAGGATGAGTCGACAATTGACATGGCCAAAGTGTGACCAAAGTGTAGAGAAAAGGTGAAAGGCAAATTGCTCTTTCATTGACAAGGACTAGAAAGGAAGCATAGATAGGGGTGATTAGAACAAAATCCCCGTTCATGCATTACGTCGTTGACCAGTGTTGAGTTAGAACGGTAATCGAATCACTTTGACATTAAAGTGAGCTCGAAGTCCCTTGAGCCGGTGATAGGAGGAGGATAGGGTAACCCAGTGTAAGAGCAGGAATAACCTTGCCCCTTTTATAGGAGACCCTGAGACAACTAGAAGCCAATGTCCGTGACTCGGTTTTTTTTTTTTTTTTTTTTTTTTTTTTTGGCGCAGACTGATCGATGCGGGAAGCCTGCATAGCGATGTCACTTGATGTAATGGTCAGGTTGCGAAGCTGATCAATGCGGGAAGCTTCTAAAATAGTGCTGTTTATTGCCAGAGTAGTCATAGCCATCCTTCCAGGGAGTGGTCTATATTTTTGCTTAATAATGTTTGAAAAGTTGGCCTAGCTGTCCTTCAAGGGATCAGTCTAGTAATACAGCAATGATAGTACAGTTGTCCTTCGAGGGATCAATCTGTCTTTTTTAATTTGACTTGATTTAGAGACCATGGATATGTTTTGACATCTTGACTTGGATATATTGATAGAAATGAGAGTCACGGACAAGACTGTAGAAGCTCAAGGACACCCCTTTTATTAGGACAAAGCATCACTGCATCCTAAAAGGGTTATAGAGGACTTGTTAAATGGGAATAGGGTTGAAAGGGATGGGGATTAAGAGGACGAGGATTGCTCAAGGGACGAGCTCAAGTTACGTGTCAAGCAGATGAGTACTCGACTAGCAGAAGAAAGGTCGAAGATGTAACGCATTAAGAGGCTCAGGTTCTAGCCGTCCGTCGAGGGAAGACAGACGATAAGTCCCTGACCCATACTTGTGCGTGATGATAAAAGGTCCAAGCCAATTGGGGGCGAATTTGCCTCGTTTACTTCACTCCATATTGGTCACGTGCTGATTCTCTTTGAGGACAAGGTCTCCGATGTTGAAATCTCATTCTCGCAGATTTTTTTCGTAGGCCCGCTTTATGCGACTTTGGTAGACATGGAGATGATTAAGGGTAGCCAGACGACGCTCGTCGAGTAACTCAAGTTGAGCTAGGTGATCTTGATGAAAGTCGTCGTTGGAGAGAATGTCATGTAGGGAGATACGAAGAGACGGGATCTGTACTTCGAGAGGTAAGATAGCCTCTGTTCCGTACACAAGAGAAAAGGGAGTAGCACCCGTAGAGGTTCGGATGCTAGTGCGGTAGGCCCACAAAGCGAAGGGGATATGAACGTGCCAATCCCTTCCTGTATCGTTGACCACCTTCATGAGAATTTTGGTGAGAATTTTGTTGGAAGCCTCGGCCTGCCCATTTGCTTGTGGGTAGTAAGGCGAAGAAAAGCTGAGTTTGATGCCAAATGAGTCGCATAGTTTTTGGACAGTCTTATTTTTGAAGGACT
Source organism: Torreya grandis (assembly GCA_037957365.1). Classification (NCBI taxonomy): domain Eukaryota; kingdom Viridiplantae; phylum Streptophyta; class Pinopsida; order Cupressales; family Taxaceae; genus Torreya; species Torreya grandis. Next base: position 135,184 of record JARHVA010007495.1, on the reverse strand, counting down.
TGCCATTGTCGGTGATGATTTTGTGAGGGACACCGAAACGATAGATGATGTGGCTGCAGATGAAGTCGACAATTTTGTCAGCTTTTATGGAGACAAGAGGAATGGCTTCCACCCACTTGGTGAAATACTCAGTGGCAGTGATGATGGACTGATGACAAAGAGACGAGTGAGGGTTGATCTCACCGATGAGATCCAAGCCCCACTGAGAGAAAGGCCAAAAATCCTGAGCGACTTACAAGGCGTGGCTGGGGAGATGAAGTAGGTTAGAGTGCTGCTGACACTTGATGCAACGCCGAACATAATCGCTACAGTCTTGATGAAGGGTGGGCCAATAATAACCCAGGCGAAGGAGGCGCTTGGCAACCGAGTTTCCACTGAAGTGTCCACCACAAATCCCATCGTGGACTTGCTTTACGGCATGAGAAGCTTCAGCGGAGGTTAGACAGCGAAGAAGGAGACTGTCGAAGCCTCGCTTATAAAGAAGACCCCCTAGCATGGTATAGCGGGCTGTGCGCTTGATGAAAGCTCACCGCGCATTGCTAGAGAGGTTGGGAGGAGTGACAGAAAGAGACAAGTAGTCCACAAGTTGCTTATACCAGTCATCTTGTGGGCTAGAATTGATAGTGTTGATATGGTCGATGTGAGGAGAGATGTATGAAGGCAAAGGTACGTGATGGACTGTGACAAAAAGGCGGGATGATGATGATGAAGATGGGATATGCGAAGCAAGAGAAGCCACGGTGTCGGCAAACTTGTTCGTAGAGCGTGGAACAGTCTGCAAGAGGTAATGGTCGAAAGATGCCAAAAGAATGTCAGCACGATTCTTATACCTCTGTAAAACTTCATTTTTACAGAGATACGAACCGTTAACTTGATTAACGACGAGCTGCGAGTCACCGAAGATGTTGATAGACTTGATGTGGAGAGAAAGGGCAGTCTAAAGTCCCAAAATTAAGGCCTCGTATTCGGCCATGTTATTGGTACAATCAAAGTCAAGCTTGAAAGATAGAGGCATGGGCTCCCCATCAAGTGGGATGAGGATGACCCCCACACCCCCACTGAGTTGACATTTGGAGCCATCAAAGAACATAGTCATCTGGTAGACGGTGTCATCGGTGGAAAGGGTAGCGATAGACTCGTCAGGGAACTCACAGTGCGAAGGTTGGTTGTCGGGAAGAGGGGCATCTGCCAGTTGGTCAGCAATGGTTTGCCCCTTGATAGATTTCTGTTGGATGAATACGAAGTCAAACTCAGCAAGCAACATGAGCCACCAAGCCATACATTAATTTTGATATGGCTTGGAGTGCATGTACTTGAGAGGGTCGGTGTGAGTGACGACAAAGGTTTTGTGGTTGAGAAGATAGTGGCGGAGCTTGGTAGCAGAAAAGACTAATGCCAAATAGAGTTTCTCAGTATGAGTATACCGAGTTTCATAGTCGACTAGTGTTCGGCTGATGTAGTAAACCGCTTGCTCGCGATGATGCTCGTCTCGGTGCGCGATCATGGCACCTAACGAATGGTTGGTAGCAGAGATATAAAGGTAGAAGGGTTGGTCGTCCTTAGGTGGAACGAGGACTGGTGGAGAGACCAGATAGCCTTTGAGGGCTTCAAAAGCCTCTTGACAGCCCTTATCCCATTTAAAGGAGACATCTTTCTTAAGGAGGTGATGAAAAGGTTGGCAGCGGTCTGAAAGCTGCGAGATGAAACGGCGAATGGACTGGAGCTTCCCTTGGAGACTGCGAAGCTGCTTGAGATTGGTCAGGGGTGGCATTTCAAGAATAGCGCGGATCTTGGTGGGATCTATCTCGATACCACGGAAGGAAACAATGAAGCTGAGAAGTTTGCCTGAGAGGACCCCAAAGACACACTTCTTGGGGTTGAGGCGGACATTGTATTGAAGAAGACGAGAGAAGATGATTGTGAGAATGGTCAAGTGGTCGCGGTGGAGCTTGGACTTGCCGAGAAGGTCATGGCGTGCTGATAAGTGGCACCAGCATTTTTCAGGCTGAAAGGCATGACTCGATAGCAGAAAGTCCCCCATGGGGTGATAAAGGTAGTCTTGTGCTGGTCTTCCGATGCGATCAGGATTTGATTGTATCCTGAAAACCCATCCATAAGAGATAGCATCTCATGGCCGGCCGTAAGATCAACAAGCTGGTCAATGTTAGGCAGAGGAAAGTCATCTTTGGGACAGGCTAGGTTAAGGTCGCGATAGTCCGTGCAGATCCGAATCCCCCCAGTTGCTTTAGTAACTGGGACGATGTTAGAGACCCACTGTGGATAATCGATGGGTTGGATGAAGGAGACAAAAAGAAGGCGCTGAAGCTCCTCTTTGACAAGAAGCGCAACGCGAGGGTGCATCTTTCGAAGCTTCTACCTAACAGGCTTAGCCTCTGGTTTGGTGACAATGTTATGGGTAGTAATGGTGGGGTCGATGCCAGGCATGTCGCTGTAAGTCCAGGCAAAGGCCTTGCTATGGTTGGAAAGGAACTGGGCATAGTCAAGTTGCTCCTGAGCGTCTAAAGATTGGCCAATCTTTAAGACGTGAGGAACATCGGAAGAAGAAGGGAGGTTGATGTCAACAGTGGATTCATTTAACATAACCTGGGTCTCAGAAGGGAGGAAACGCTAGACGAAAGAGTCATCGGCACCCATGTAGGAAAGGATGGCGTCATCGTCAACGCAGTGGACAGTGTGAATGGTTGCCGACTCATCCTCTACCATGCTAGGAAAGATGAGAGGGAGAGACCTGGGCACCCCATTGAGCTGATAGGTCAGGGGTTCCAGGCGGACGGTGTTTATGAAGAAAAAAAAAACTAGGAGGGATGGAAACCACCGACTCCGTAGGTGACGAAGGAGAAATGGGCGAGTCTGGAAGAGATTGGTCAGTGGTTGGTTCGGGACAAAGGTCGGAAGGAGCCTGAGTGGGGTCATGATATCCCAGGCCATAGCGTTTCTTGGCGTCGTGATCATTGAGCGGCTCGATGGGCTGATGGGAGCCCTGCTCATAACGTCCGAAACCAAAACCCTTCCACGCACACCTGTGAAGGTAAGTGTGTGCAAAGGCAGGGTTGCCAAGAAACGAGAAATCAGATGTGAAAGGTTGGGGTGAAGAGAGGGAAGTGCCGTAGGTAGGGGCTTGATTAAGCCCTCCATAGACAAAGCTAGTTCGGAAGTGAGGAGGACCATAAGGTACGACTGTCCCGATCCGATGGTCGTAATTAGGACTGAGGTGAAGGCGTCCATACTCTTGCGGAGTTTGGAACATGTCGAGGGTCAACAAGCAATATTCCCCAAGCGATAATCGTTGGAAGATGTCTTCCATGGGGTCTTTGGTCGGCGCTTGAAGAGGAGGGGTGAGGGCAACCGCTGATTGCGAACTAGTCGAAGCTTTCGCAGATGGAGGCGGTGCCGGAGTGGACGGCTTGATGGGGATGAGGATGTCGTTAGGACGATAGGTGGTGTTGCAAGTCTTGAAGGGTGAAGGGTCAGCGGGAATGGTGTGGACTTGCCCGTCATGCTCGAACTTCACACAACGGTGCAGGGTGGAGGGTATACAGGCCATGGCACGGATCCAAGGTCGGCCCAGTAGAAGGTTGTATTGAAACTCTCCTTCGATGATATAGAAGAGCTCCGGGACTGTGCGTGGACCAACGTGAATGTGGAGGATGACTGTGCCAATGGTCGTGGCGGTGGTGTCGTTGAAAGAGCGTAAGATCACGTCAGTTTTAGAGACGCAGTTCTGAGGAAGAGCCAGCTGACCAAAGGCGTGGGTAGAGATTATGTTGATGCTAGCACCACCGTCGATCATAACGCATTTAATGCGTGTCCGATCAACATAGGCAGTGATGAAGAGGGCGGCATCCTGATCTTCCGTGTTAGATGTGGGAATCTCAGAATCGCTGAATGTGATGGAAGCGACAGGAGACAAGGAATGGACGAGGCCAGTGAGTGGTTGGGGGTCCTCGGGTTGGACCTCCGCTGCCTGCAAGGCTTGGATAAGGGCTTGACGGTGCTGAGGCGAGGTTTGGATAAGGTCGTAAAGAGACATCTTCACAGGTGTCTGGTGAAGCTGCTTCAGCATGGAGTCGTGGATTGGCCCGGAAGAGGAAGACGAAGAAGGTTGGGATGCGCCAAGGATAGAGATTTTAGGCTTGGGCGCAAGGGGTGGCTTGACGAAGGGATAGGTCCAAGGAATGGCAGCTTTTTCCTTGGCCTTGTCCTTTTGTGATCTAGTGGTTATACGGATGGCATTGATTTTGAAAATGGGAGGCGAAGAAGGGGTCATGTCTTGCTGGTGAGATGTTGACGTGTTTGAAGAAGTTGGACAGGAAGGAGTCGGGGTCTGGTCAAGAGTGTCCTCAAGGAGAAGAGTGTCTTTCTCCATGTGGCAGCGAATGACGGCCTTGAGGGCACAGCAAGTCTCGGTGTCATGTCCTGGTGTACGATGATATAAACAAATTTTCGTATCGTCGAACCAGGAGGGCTTAGACCCGAGAGGTTGGAAAGGCTTGATGGGCGGAAGAGTTATGTCGAAAGTCTGGAGAAGTCAGCGCAATATCGATGAGTATGAGCCCAATAGAGGGTCCGTGCTATTTGATATGCGTGAGGTTGGTGACTTTTGCTTAGGCGAGGTTAGAAGAGGTTTCTGTACCACCTTATGGGTTGATGGTGCGGTGACAGATGGAGACGGCTCTTTCTTGACGATTGATACCGCCTTTTTAGGAGAGGGACGACTGGAGGTAGGCAGAGGAAGCAAAAGAGGCAACGAGTTTTGGTTGAAGGTCGGAGTGGGAAGGATGCTAGCCAAGGTCGAAGGATGGGGGCCCAAAATGGATGGCAATGGTGATGGAGAAGGAGGCGTTCATTTCTGCGGTCTGACAGTCTTCTTCGCCTTGGTCGGAAGACTACTACTGGTTGAGGTCTGGCCTAAGTCCACCTTCACTTGCGGGTGAGTGAGGGAGGAGATAGGATGAACGCCAAATGACTTGATGGGTTTGGACGAGATAGATGCAGGCTTTGGTTTGGACGGGTTTGGTTGAGGTTTGAGAGTCTGGTCTTTGTCAAGAGTCTGATGAGATTCTGCCTTAGGAGGATTAGCGGCATGTGATGAGAGGGCGCGGGTATGTTGAAGGGCTTTAAGTCGTTCCCACAACACCTGAGGCGTCACTTTCCTCGAAGGGAGAAGTTCAATCTTCTCCACTAATCGGGAAAATGGCTGAGAGGAAGATGTTGATGGTTGCGAGGTTGAAGACGAGACGGGAGTAGTGGTCTTGGACACATGATGTGGTGAAGTCATGACAGATCTAGATGAAGACGAAGGGGAGACAGGTTCTTCCCTGGGTGGAGAAGAAACTGGGGAGCGAGGCTCCTCCAGCGGGTAAAGGGCAGGGATGACGGTGCCCTCCTCTTGCGGCTGAGGAGTAGGAAGGGTCGGGTCCTCCAAAGGCTGCAGAAAGGAGGATGGCGAGACTGGAGGGGCTGATAAGGCCGAGGCGTCCTCCAAGATGAGAGAGGTCAATGGAGAACTAGCCGGGGAGAGAGGCTCGTCCACATGTGACGGACTGATAGATGGACTAACCTCAAGAGGCTGATTGGGGACGAAAGGAGAGACCGTATTGACTGTCCGAATATTGTGCTCATGATTGTCGTCAATTAAGGTCTGGACATTGTTCTGAGTTGGCGGATGATTGGGGAAAGGTTGTTTGAAGATGTCAATGGCCTGATTAGGGGGTGCATTTGGATTGTCTAAGATGAGATCCCCCTTTTCAAGCATGTCTTGTATTATGTTCTTAAAGGTCTTGCAGTTCTCCGTGTCATGGCCCTTAACACGGTGGAAGCTGCAGAAGTCTTGCTCCCTATACCACACGGGGATGGCGTGTGAGGGATCGAATTGAGGAGGAGGTCGGGCTTGAGGGAGATTGAGGACTCCCTGTTTAAGAAGCTTTTCCAGCACAGACGCATATGATTCTCCAAGAGGAGTATATCGTCGCTGCAAGTATCTTTGCTGGAATTGCCGAGTAGCGCTCTGAGATGTAGAGGGCTCAGGCTGATTGGTCGAAGAAGATGAAGGTCTGACAACCACGGCATTAGCTGAAGCCTTGGATTTAGAATTGGATGATGATGGCTTGGTAGAAGAAGAGTCATTGGTCTTAGAGCTGGGATTCTTACTCCGCAACTTGACTTTGTTCTCCTCGATGGCACGCAACTCTAGTTTGCGGGCCATCGTGAAGGCCTCGTCAAAAGTGCGGAAGGTTTGAACCCTCAGAGTGGAAGAGATATGTCGGGCACAGGCTTGAGAAAAGAGTTCAATAAGCTCGGCCTGGGGCAAGGAAAAGGAGAGTTGGTTGATAAGGCCTCTCCATCGAGCCACGAAGTCGGCTATGGACTCGTCCTCGAATTGCCGAATAGAATAGAGGTCCGTGATTGAGACCTTCTTGGTTATGTTGATAGAAAAGTGATCAAGGAATAGCTGAGCCAATTGCGTGAATGAGAAGAGGGAATGACTAGGAAGGGAGCTGTACCAGTCAAGTGCAGCACCCGAGAGAGACATAGGAAACGTGCGTAAGAGTAATGCATCGTCATGGCCAATGAGGTAGCAGGCGTGTCTGAATGCCCGCAAGTGTTGTTGTGGGTCTTCCTTGTTTTGAAAGTGAGAAAACTTCGGAAGCTCCCACTGGCTAGGATATGGTCTGATTGGGACAGAAGGATGGATGGGCTCATTACAGATCTGTTCGTATGAAAGAGTGTTGCGCGAGCCGGAAACAGAGGTCTCAAGACTGGTCATCTTGTCCATCAGCATCTTGATGATGTCTGCCGACGGATTGACGGGTTGCGCACCCCCTAAGTTGTAGGGCGCTTGGAAGAGGTTAGAGGAGGCATGCGACATAGTCAGTTGTATAATATACAGATGACTAATCGCAGGGGTAGAAGTGAAGGCTAAAGGTGGTTGGTTAGAAGACATAGCTGGGCCCGTTGTTGCCACGAGAGGTTGGACTGTGGTAACGGGGGCCAAGGGATAAGAAGCCACCCTGGTGTTGATAGGGGCCAGGGTAGGCGGGATAGAGACGACAAGGTTTTGAAATGGAGTGGATAGCGGTTGAGCGGGTTGAGGTTGACAAGGGGCCAGAACCCCGGTGGAAGTGGGCCCAATGATAGAGGGAGAGGCCACACTGGAGGATTGGTCAAAGTCTGGTCAGTGGTCAAAGCGATGGCTTGAGTGTCCGAAGGTTGAACTATGGATGTTGTCGATACAGCTGTAGTCACGACAAGGGAGGTTGGCATTCCGTAGATCAGATTGCCCAAGGAGTCTCGCGTTCGGCTATGCGCGAGATAGTGTTGCAAAGCCTTGACATTGAGGTCCAAGAATCGCTCGAAGTCTTGGTCCCCTTCTTTGACAATGGGAGTCTGTGGCGGGGTTGGACGGACAGGAGTTCTTTCGGTCTCCGAGTTGAACTCCATTGTAGGCTTGGTCACGAATGGGGTGGACGGAAGTGGTTGACGGCAGGCGTGGTCGACAAGAGCCCTGGCTTGGCTACGAGTGAAAACCATGCAAGGCAAAGAAGGTTCAGGTCTCAGGAACTGTGTTGCTCAGTTTCAGAAGACCAGGATGAAGTCTTTGATAGAGAAGGGACAGGTTTCAGGTTGCTGGTTTTGAAAAAAAAGGACAGTGACAGAGACCGACGTCGATTGAAAAACCGATGTCGGTAGGAAATAAGGCCGACGTCGGTCAGATAACCGATGCCGGTAACAGATGAAGTCGACGTCGGTAGCAGAACCGATGCCGGTGACAGGGGAAGCCGATGTCGGTGGCAGAACCGATGTCGGTGACTGTGTTTTCCAGAGAGCCAAAAGGTTCTTGGAAAAACAAAGAAGAAAATGTCCTCACACACTCAAACAAACAGATGAGAAGAGGAAAACAGAGAAAGACAGACAAGCCTAAGCGATAAATCCTAGGAATTAACCTTAGAAACTTGTGGCTTATGCCTTAGATGAATGTTTAGGGGAGATTGGCTGAAAAATGGGTCCTAGAAGAAGGCGGTCTAAGGATGGTTTCAGGTGTTATTTTAGGTGCTCAAAGATCTATGTTAGGGTCTGGTACGTGGCCTGGTGCTAAGGAGCAAGCTCCCCTCACTTCACGATTCCAGTGGTTAGCTGGTCTCGCTTAGCCAAGATATACCTCGCCTAGAGTTTAGACTCCGCCAGAGAACGGAGTGGGCTTCCCCCTTGGTGATGAAATCCAAGTAGGGTCACCGGGAGGGGTAAGGTATCCGCTGGGTGATGAATTCCCAGTCGGGCCTTGTATCAGATATGTTTTATGTTTGTTTTAGTGCATGTGATCAGGTAGTGTAACATAAAGTGTCTACGGTTTATTCAATATGCGCCTAAGTTACTAGATGTGGACTAATGCAAGCACAAGCAGAAATGAAAGTGCAATACGTTTTAAGCCCAAGTCGAAATGTGATATTGTTATGAAGACAAGATGGAGAAAGGGACGAGAGTATGATATTTAGACTAGTCTAGAATGTAAGGAAGAAAGGTTTGTTTTAGCCCTGCTTATAGTGTCATTTGGAATAGAAGAAAGAGACAAGAAGAAAGGAGCCTAAATGCACCTAAATGAATGAAAAGGAACCCAGGAGGAACCTGTGGTCCCACCGGGCGTGCCAGAGATGTTTCTACCTCAAATTTGCTTTTCAGACTTAAAAGAAAGAAACTAAAAGAAAGTAATGGACAAGGCTTGGAAGTACCTGGACTAAAGATTGCGCACCGTAAATCCAGACGTTCGTGGGCACTCCTCTTTGGCTGTGGAGGAATGACACCTGCGAAGAAGAAAGAAACTAGGACAAGAAAAATGTTAGACAGATAGGCAGTGGGTTGCCAAGCAAAAGGCTTGTTCCCAGAAGTGTAAAAACTTCCTTAAGGGAGGTCAACCCACTATTTTGATAAGATAAGTGACTGATAAAAGACAGAATGCCAGAATACAGAAGTGATAAAGAAAGTAGAAAGGAAAGAAGAAAGCAAAATGATTACCTGAATAAAGGAGTTGGGCTGAAGACAGTCACCGAGGTCAGAAATGTCGCCGGCGTCGATTAGCTGATCTGCCGGCGTCGGCTATCCTGCCGACGTCGGTTGGGGAAGTGACCGGCGTCGGTCGGGGTTGTGGCCTGTAGTCGGGTTTGAGCAGGGTCTGGTCTGAGTCTTGCTCTGTGGTCTGTCTGTGGACGGGTTTGAGTCTGATGGACGGGTCTGAGTCTGATGGACGGGTCTGTGGATGGTCTTAGGCAGAGATACAGGGGAGAGGAAGAGACACAGAGGACAGTGAAGAGGAGGATTCACAGAGGAAGGGACCTGAGAAGGCTTTGCAGCCTCTCAGGGGGAAGACAGAGGGAGCAGAAGACAATAGAAGATAGATGATTAAACTAAAGAAATAAAATAAAGAAACCAGACTAGCTTACCTTTAGCCTGCTGAATGAAGAGAGAAGAAGATGTTGCTGGAGCCACGGAAGAGTTGCTGCAAGGAGAAGATACTGATCTAGGGCCTTTTTTACCTATTGCTGCTGCTGCACGAGGTTAAGACAGAGGAGAGATGAGAGCCAAAGCGCCGAGAGAAGCTGTTTGCGAGCTCAAGAGTTCAGGGGGTGCAACGGATGCAGAAGGGGATAATGAAGGCTGCCGATGCCGGCAATTTCGCCGACGTCGGCCGAAGGGTTGCCGATGTCGGCGGTCGTAGGATGGGCACAGAGGCTAAAAATAGCCTCTGTCCATTCTTGCACGCCGCCGGGTGAGGGGTCATGGGCAGAACGGTCATAAGGATGCCAAAATGGACGAGGGGGGATATAATGGTGAGATTTGGGCTAATAAATGCTAGGGGGAAGGTGGAGGGATTCAAGGGAGGATCCAAGGAGGCAAGGGTAGGGTGGAAAGGGGGCCTTATTAAATTAAAAATAGATGTTAATTTCTAATTAATAAGACTTAGGTGGGTTAGGGACCAAGGAGGACTAGGAGGGAGAAAGGACCAAGGGGGAGAACCAAGGTGTAGACACGTTTGCGGTGTCTACAGTTAGTGATAGTCTAAGTAAATTAAATAAAATGATTTTAGGTGGTTTCATGCATGTGGGAGAGATCCATAGCAAAAAATTAGGCTTCTAGGTAGTGAGGCCTAATTGAGGAGAGAGAAAGGTAGAGAAAGGCACTTTCACTTAGAGTCTAGACTTGAAACTTGGAATGGAGATGTAAAGACATAATAGGTCTTAAAATATGCCCTTAGTTTATTATTACCATTTGTACACTATTATTAATAAGGAGGTTTATAGGTTTTTAGGGCTACAAGGATTGAGGCCAAATGAGAGATTTTGGTTTAGAATGAGTTCTTGGGGGTAGTTTGAGACATAAAAATAAGTTTTTGAAGGTATGATATGATGTGAACATGAAATCCATGGAGAGAGAACTAATTAGAGAAGATGAATTAAATTTTTGACACTTATAAGTAAGATTGGCCTAGTGAGGCAAAGAGACTTTAGACACCTAGCAAGAGAGTAAAGTGATGTGCCAAAGAGAACCTACAGAGAGAAGTTGAAAAGTTTCAAGAGTAGAGAAATTTTTTAACTCAACATGACCTGACCATCAATAAGGCCACTTGTCATTCCACAAGCTAAGGAAAAGTGTAGTTTTAGAGAGCTAGGCAAGTTGTTAAGCAATGTTTGAAACTTCCATGCCACTTGGAGTAGAAGAACATCTTTAGGATACAAACACTTGTTCTTGAATACCTGATGGGGTAGTTTCAAGCTCTTTTCTTATTATAACTCTCTTTTTGATAAGTGTCTCGCCCTCCTAATCCCTTCTCTTTATTCTCTCACTTTTATTTATATATTCAGCCTTGATAAGATAAGTTTGTATCCACACCTAGGTATGGTGAATCCATGCCCATTTTCAACCTTTTATCAATTTGAATAATTTGGTTTTACCTTCTCCATGGATTGATTTCAATATGCATGCTTGAATACTTGATCTTGATAAGTGATAGTCTTACTTCTTTGGTATGCATTTCCTTGTTTAGAATTCATGTTCAGTTTGAAATCCTTTTTACAGGTCTCTTTAAGTGTCAAAGTGAGGTGTAAGTGTTTAGTGAGTAGTTTTTTCAATAGTGTCATGTCATGACCTCTTGACTAGTCCTCTTAGTCCAAGCAATCTTCACAACCTTCATGAGAAACACTGATGTAGAGAGGAAGATTTGGACTAGTTTCATTCGTAGATTACTCTCTTGTTTGAAGTACAATTTCAACTAGTTGGTAGTGGTCAAATCATATTTAGTGCATCACACCATTAGAATAGGTTTCTCTCTCTTTTTATAGAAAGTAGTAGATTAGTGTTTGAGCCTAAGTGATTCATCAAGGGGAGATATCCCTTTAACCTAGATATTAACCTATATAAAGGGTACTCAAAAAATTGAGGTATTTCCATGTTACATCATTTTTGGAAGGCTTGAAATACCTTCCAAAGGGTGAAAATTTTATTGATAATAGGTAAAACATAGGAAAAGTAAGAACTCAAAAATCAGTACAGTGACTTAGATTTTAGATTGGACAAATAATAGTGCCCAAAAAGGGATACTAGAACCACATGACACTATTATCAAAGAAATAATATCTTTTATAATTGGTTATAGGATAATTTATATTATCTATTATATTACACCAAGTATATCATTCAACTACAAGGTTAATAATTATGCTCAAATTCATACTAGCTCATATCAGATTCATGTTAGTTACTTAGATTGGGGGCATCATGTATGGCATGATCATTTCCATATTTAGTTTATAAACTTAGATACAATCATTAAAATTTAGTCTAAAATAAGTATACTTAGATATTATATTGGGGGCATATGCATGACATATTTTTTCTTTATGCTCAGTTACACATAGGTTGATCAGATGGAATGGAAAACTCTATGTTATTATCTATGATTTATACACTTGACATCATATTCTAGGTTGTCACTATTTTAATTACTTGTTATATATATAGTGGTTGAAATTATTGAGTGGTCTAAAAATAACTTAATATACCCAAGTGGCCATGGAGTTGACACACACAATTAGATATACTTAGTTAGATGTTTCCATAACTTTACATAGTTCAATTTTAGATGCATCTATTACACATGGGTGGGAAATGATGGAGTCATATCTTACTTGAGTTCTTCATCCACACACATGAGATGGTTTGACATAATTTCATTCCAATCAAAGTTATTAATTGGTCATGATCCACCAAGCAAGGGTGGGAAATGATGAGTCAAAACTAGATTGAGTTCTTAAGCTACTCACACATGAGGATTGAGCAAGCTATCATCTCATTCCAAGATATTTAATTATTTGATATCTATATAAACATGCACACACATAGGTTATCACTAGGTTGATACATTGGTTCTTGTATCCAATGAGGTGTATTCATTCCTTTCCTCTTTCCCATCTATTTACTCAATTTTACTCAGTTACTTCTTCCCTCAACATAGTCTTTTAATTATGATATCTCTTAAGTAAGGACTTATTTATGCACATTTGATTTATAGGTAATTATTTGGATCATGTTTCACACACACACACACACCCAAATTCACATATTTAGACTCATCTTCATGAGCTTCACTTCCTAGGTAAGTCTAGGTACACTTATTTTTCATTTATACTAGTCATTTCACTTTGCTACATTTATAATATAAAATAGGGGGGACTGTAATCACTTAAAAGTAGTATTTCAGTGATAAGAATGTTAATTGAGACAATATATTCTTATCTTATCCCTAGACCTATCCTAGAGACTTTTATCAAACTTTTACAAATTTTGTGCAGACCATAGGCATCCCTAATCAGCTTAAGCAGTCTTAGACCCTCATTTCCCGATCCTGGCCATTAATGCCTAGAAATATATTAGATGGAAATTAACAACACATTAAAGACACTAAATCTATGTGGTTATAGTGTCCCAAAAATGGTTCTAATATCATTTACCCTATCTTTCCTAAATGTATATATTTTCAAAACTTAAAACCCTCTAAATATAAACCTAAGCATCTTTTATTGTCCACACAAACAAAATAACACTATAAATACATGAATTTTTTAACTCTATCTTATAGATGTAAATTATATGTAAAATACCTATTCAAACATAAAATAATTTGAATAAAAATCAAGGTTATTAATCCCTATTCTTCCTTACTTCTACATACTACCATCTATAGCTACCCTAAGCTCATATTTTTGAGATTTATAATCTCAAGCATACTTAAGGCATTCAAGACCATTATCATTATATAATCACTTAAACTTGGACTATAAATTAGGTGGGGAGAAATACATTGGGATTGATCCCTCTTTAGAGTATTGATATGTAGTCAACTCTCTTCATAACAGGGTGTTGAGGATGTCCAACCTATCTTACTAATGAACACACTTTTTAGATCATGCCTGACTTGCAAGGAGGATTAGGGTTTACATCATAAATTATCTATTATAGACATAATATAGAGTTTTATAGTTCATGTAGATAGGAATAAAACCCAAAAACATAGTTTCAAGTGCACCCAAAAATTTAGAGCAATCCTGCACATAGGACACTAGCACCATTTTTTGAACATTAGAGCCATATAATGCTACTATCCAAGTGTGGTTCTACTATCAAGGAGAGGTTATGACAAAGGAATAATTTTTATTACAATTAGACATATTTTTATCTAAATTTTTAACAATCAAATATTTTGTATCAAGTGTTTTCTAGATAAGTCTTTATTTACACATATTTATTACTCTTTTAAAAAAGTCAAAGCTAGTCAAAATTTGTACCAAATCAGTGGTTATTTATTGAATATTAATTCATAAATTTAGACTACTTAGCCTTTTAATAAAATAAAGGATTTACATATCTAAATCCCTAAAATGTTAAAACAACAAAATTGAGGTGTTATATAATCCATAAATATCATCCACAGTCTGAAGCATTAAAAAAGAAGCCCATGAGCGATATTTATCTAGTTACAAACTATATCACTACTTACAAATTTAAATAGTATATTTCACATTTATGCTCACAAATTCCCACACATAGGAGATAACTACATAATCTTGAGGCCCTTCTTGGAGCATTGGCTATGTAAGTATCACCCATTGATAAAGGTATCTTTAGGGTGATCTTGACACTGTGAGCCCACTAACCCATTTTTAGCAAAATCATTCTAAAGGTGATGAGGGGTGAAGAGATAGGGTTTGATAAATTATAAAATAGTGAAAAAATTCATCCTATAGATGAACACATTAGTATAAAGGTGAAATAATACCCAAAATAATGACCCAGTCATTATTCTGTACTAGATGCTTGTGTCATAATTGAATAGTAGCATCGATGGTAATGTCTATATCTAAAAGTAGTATATTTGGTTACAAAATTATAATTTATAGAATCTAATGACTAATATAAAATATTGATCCTACATGTTTTCCACCTATTTTTAATCTAGATCTACTTACACATTGTAAACCTAGCTAAGTATCATTTCACTTTTGTATTGAAATCAATTCAACATCTTACAAATTTGGAAACTTATTTAATTAGCATATCTTAGTATTATAATTTAGAGTATTTATTTATTTAATTTTGAAATTAATTGGCCTATTATTGACTATTTTATCACCCTTATTCTTGAACTATTTATATATTATTAACCCTATACCACATATTTAAATTTAGGGTTAAACATTTGGTGAACCCAACATCTGTGTATTTTCATGAAACTCATAGTGTGCTCCAGGTTTTTTTTAATTTTTTATAATTTCTAAATTATTAAAATTTGTTTTACAAAATATATTTATTTCCACATTAAATGATTACATTAACATAATGGACTATTCCCTAGAGTTCATGTGCCTCTATTATCTAGTTTTCATGTTAGTATTTAGAACATTTCTAATAGATAAAATGAAACATTTTCCTCTTCCAAACCCTAAGTATGGTTATAGATACTTTCCCTATAGCCAATTCCATGCTATTAATTCTTCACAATGTAAATTTTCCCTTCCTTAAACCCCTTCACCACCCATAGTTACTCCTGATGGTGGGGGTATGATTAGGCAATCCATAGTACCTAGGGTTTGTGTTGGTCATTAATTTATATATCAAATCAACATCACTAAAGAACAACTCCAAAATAAAAAATAATATTTGATCTCAAAGCTCATATCACTACACAATCAACTTTCATATATATAAAATTCAAAATTGTTGATGTGGGTTTTATTCACACCACATACATAACAAGGTAACCTCTAATATTTTAAGATCTTGATGGAGGTAAAATCCACTCTAGGGCATGAGTTGTAGGTATGCGGTCTTTGAAAACCTATTAAAAGAATAATGGTTAGGTTATGTAGGTTGTTAATAAAGTTTTTAGATGGAGGTATGGCCTTCTAATAAAGTGAATTCCTACGTGAGTTAGATGGATGGCTGGTTATAATCTAGAGTGGGTAGATCTTAATAACAAAACATAAAAAAAAGGGAAAGCTAGGGAAAAAATAAATATCTATGGGTCCCAAGAATTACTTCCCTGGTTAGTTTCTAGATAGACTTGTATTTTATTAAAACCAATGCTTGTTTTTTGTAGCAATTGCATACATGAAAATAGATGTGGCTATGGAGTCTAGGGAAAAGCAGATGCAGGAAGTTCACCAACCTTAGACAAAGCTTGCTCCTATCAAGGTAGCTATTGTACACCCTTCAATTGGGAGATTATAAATCTAATGAATTATCTAAGGTAGTTGTAGCACATACTCAGAAAAATACACCAAGAAAAAACCAATACACGTATAGAAATATGATTCAATCTGACTTAACTATTTCAATCAATACATTCACCAATCTTTAATAACTATTGCACATCTAGGATTAACATATTAATCAAAGAAATCAAGAATATATTTTTAGTTTTTATCTCACTAAATATTATTTAAGAAAACAACCATAGAAATAATGAATAATAACACAACATTGAAAAAAAAATCAAACACTTCGCTTGATGACAAAAATGGCTTGCTACTCTATATTCTAAATTTTTTTGACAAAAATAAATTTGGGGGATACAATTATATTTATATATCTTGGGGAAGGGGTCTCCTCATCGTCCAAATCTATGAATGATTGTTACATGTGGCAGTTAGAATGTGTAGTTCTAACTGTGGTCTAAAACCGCCTAAAAAAGCTTAAAAAAACTATAAATAGACAAATTAGCTTTACAAAAGTATGCAATATATACATGTACAAGAAAATACAAAGTCAATTTTATAATGATTTGTTTAATTTACAAGGTGAATCTAAAATTTCATGCCACCATAGGATTTGTGCATGCATAAGGCTAAGGTTGTGTGGTCTGAAGTGCTACATGGTCTTTAATAAGAGTGGAAGTCAAAGTAGAAGCTGAAGATGTAGCAACATTGCCAGAATCCTACTTATTTTTTGCCTCATTATCTTGATAAAATTTGTGTGTTACCTCATGCTATTGGAGAATGATTTTTAAGTTAAGAAATCAAGGTCGATGGAGCCCTCTGGTTTGCTTGAGGAGTCTTGCAAGTTCATCTTTAGTTAGCTGGAACTTACACCTAAAAATATCAACTTTGGTCACCTTCTTCCTAACTTTTTTTAACTCTAATTATATTATTTCCACTACCAAGCCTTGTATTTTTTTCTTGAAGTTATTGGTGGCCTTGTTGATAATTTTATCAAAATTGATTCTACTAATCAATTTGCCTATAGAATCCCTTGGGTTAGACAATTTTAGCTCATTCAAAATTTGGAGGAGATGAGCCTCATTTTTTTGGTATTCTAGAATTAAAGGTGCAATTGATTTTAACCACTCTTTTATCTCCTCATTCTTGATGATAACTATATTTAAGGCATTAGATGCCTCGAATGTTGTCATTAAGTTAAGATGGCTCTATAATGAGTTACCTATGTAGACATCTAGCATTTTAAGCTTGGCACTATCCTAAACCAAAGAGCCTTAAAGATTATTCTCTGAGTTACTCAATCTATTCTTTTAATTCTTATACATCTTCCTCTAGCTCATATTGAGCTAACTTCATGCCTTCATGGATGGCCACAACAACATCCTTGTGTGCTTGAGCTAGGTTTGAAATATTATCTCCATACACAAACTACCCTAGTTGCTTGTTTTACCTCTTAGTGTGGGAGAACACTAGTTGTCATTCTTCAAGGATGATGCTTGTACCCTAGTGACCTTCAAATTTTCTATTCTTTAATCTTTGTATTGAACTAGTTTGGAGGTCAAAAAAAGTAGACACAAAGGGGATCTCAATGACCTTATAGCTTGGCATTGGAATCCTCAAATCCATGGCCCAAAGAAAAATGTTGAGGAGTGTATGAGAAGTTGTAACAATAATTTATTTCTTGGCATCCTCTTCATCTTTATTTTGTTTCTTACTAGCCTTTGTCAAGACATCAGGTAAGGAAGGCCATATTATTTTTGACTAGTCCACTCTTACTCAATGATGGAGTGGGTGAATTACATCTATGTGAGACTTTGCCTTTCTTCCCCTACTTATGCTCATTACTGTGGTTTCTTATGTATAAGTGGAAGTGGGGAGTGGAAGGGAGATTTTTGTAGATTAAACATTAAGTTGGGGTGGCTAGAGCAGTCTGCACTATCCTGATTGCCTTATTCTTTTTGTATACTCTTGTGGTATAAGTACTAGTAAGTACAGAGGGAATAGCCATGGGAAACGGTATGGTAGTGATAATGGAGGGATCAATTATGGTTGTGGAAATGGAAATAATAGATGCAGAGGTGGAAGAAAAAAAGTAGTAGATGTAGCAGAGGGAATGGGAGCTTCCATAAAATATATGGGTTTTTTTATCAACACTAGGAATTGAACTCAAAGGCAAACTAGAAAAGGTCTATTTACATTGGATATTAAGCTCAATGGGGTCAACCTAAAGACTCATATCCTTGGTTGTCTCCAACTTAGCCTCTTCATTTGCATCATCTATTATATATTTGATGACAACTTCATCTTCTCTTGATGGTCGTGAGCTTGGAGCTATAATAGGCAAGCCTTGAGATGTATACACTTTAGGGCTACCTATGGGAGTCTTAGGCTTCCTTGAATAAACTAAAGGGGTCTTTTCTTGAATGGGAGAGCCTTGGGAGTTATATTTTATTACTTGTGAAGTAGCTACCCCAATAGATGAGATAGTAGATACATGGGTGGTAGCCATAGGAAATTGAATAGTGATGGTAGTAGGTATTTTTTGCATCTTGTCTTCCTCCTCATTAGAGTCTACACTGATAGGATCTCCTCTTTCTTTTCCTCTTTGTGTATTAGGATCAAGGAGCCTGATCTCTCTCTTCACTAATTTTAGTTTAAATTTTAATGGAAGTCCTTGGGATGAGGAAGATTCTTATTCTCCAAATTATCCTCTCCAAAATTTTGAATTCTACCATCTTTTAAAGAGATCTCTTCGACTGTCCAAATCCCTAGTGGAGATACTATGTTTGGTTTGGATCATTCTCAAATTATCTTCTTGTAGTATAGAGTTATGTGCTCATTCCAACACTTCTTCATTTTATTTAACATTCATAAAAATAAAATCATAAAAATAAGGTTGGTGTTAGTAAGGAATGTTAAACCCATGGATATGTTTCTAGATTTCCCCATGGGGATCCCAGTCTTTATGATCATTTTGGGGAAGCCATAATAATTCTAATTTTTTACAACATCTCCAAAATATTTCCTTATCTAATATAATCCCTTTTTCTTCCTTCCCAAATCCTCCCAAATTCTATTCCATAATTGGAAAGTAATTTCTTGTTCAGCTAACTTATCTAGTACATACTTCAAGAGATATAGGGGTTCAACCTTATTTCTCCAGATCATGATAAAATTAAAATATGGGTATAGGAAATAGTCTCCTTTTCCACTCAAATTATTTAGAATATTTCCTCTAGTTGAGGCATAGGTGAGCCATGAATGGCTTTCCATACATATGGGTAAACATCTTCATATATTCTTACCATATACTTCTGGTAAGTGTATCTATGCATGAATTAGTAATGGTCATAGATTATATTCTTTATGTAATATGTGGCTGGAGCTCATATGTTTTCCAAATCCTTATAACATTTTCCCATGACTATGTCTACCAAATATGACATCATTTAAAAATATCTCATGGGGTTGGGATGTTTATCCTTATGTAGGATCTGCTCTCTCAATCTCAAACTGATTACTTTCCCCAGGGCATATGCAACATCATGTGACAACATCATATGTACTAATGGTACCCAATATAAATTTACAAAATGGATGTTGGGCATACCATATAATCTATTAAGTAGATCCATACCTATTTGTATTCTCATCCTAAATTTGTTAATTGGAATCCCTCCCTTTGGATTCATCCCTTGCTAGGTGATAGACTATTCTGGGAGTATCCATAAGGAGAGAACATTTAAGATTAAGGTTTCTAATTTGAATTTTACCCAAGTGTGTTTATCATAGTAGATGTTTGGTATTATGAGAGATAAATACCTTTGAAAATTGTGTTTAGAGATGCATGTGACCATTATATCACCATAAGAATGTAGTAGATAAATGTCTTATGATATTTTACCAGAAAAGAACAAACCCTAAGAAGGTCTATGCATGGCATAAATTCTAGTTTGGCCATGGTGAAATGCAATATTTAGAATTTTTAGGATAGAAGTTATTGAATAAATAACCTTTCTGCTAGTATCATTTCATCATCTAATGAAAACATGTTGACTGAATCAATAACATCCCAGAGTTGTTAGTAGTTATAATACTTATCTTGAAATATCTTCACATCAAAGACAATGTCTTTGAACTCTATATAATCCTTGATTAAGAATGCAGATGGGGAATTTATTCCTCAGAACATCTTGGATGAGGAAGCCATAGTTGTGTGTTTTAGACTACTACAATTTCCTTTGATATGTTATGTATTGTGTAATCACTTTGGATTTTTATCTTAGTCATTCTTAGACTTGTAAAATTATTTAAGATATGAACTAGGGCTCTCAATCACTATTAGAAATTAAGATGCTTTGATTGCATGTTAACTTGGATGTAAATGACAAATTCAATGGTTGTATATAATCTATATAGGATCCTACATTGAATACTAGTTCATGTGATATAAATATGCAATGTTCACTTTTTAAATTTACTAGCTTGGGTTGGTAGGGGGTCGTTAGTGTTTATCAAACAGGAAATATTTTATCTTTACTTGGCTAACTATGGCACAATTTTTATAGTGTTCTTCATAATAAATCACTTAAGAGTATAATGTTGAATTGGTGCCTTCGGGTCAATATCCATAGATAATTCACTCAAGGGGATTGTTTAAAACAAAGTGTCCATAGAAAATGTTTTGAAGGAGTCTTTTCATTGGGAAAATCTCCTGAAACAATTATTTTGAAGGGATAATTCATGGCTAAAGGGTATTTTAAAAATCCCTAAAGATAAGTTTTGGTCTAAAGGGTCCACTTCATAGGGCATTTTATCCATGACAAAAGTCCCTAAGGGTCTACTTCAAAAATGTTGAAGGGCACTTCTGAAATTCCTAAAGGGTACTCTTGTACATCTAAGGGTCACTTCAATGGTCTTGAAGGGTAATTTCACAAAACCCAAAGTGTATGTGCCTTGAATTCAAAGGGTTAGATTCTCTCAAACATAATGTTTGAAGGAATTCAGCTAAGGAAAAAAAAGGTTTGCAATAAAAGTCCCAAAGGGTAAGTTCATCGAGAAAAGGTTCATTCACAAAGATCAAAGGACATTTTTAGGGAAATAAAGGTCAAAAGAAATATCCCAAAGGATAAGTCTCGTAGGGTAAAGGGTTTGAATTTTTTTTTTCAATGATATGAAACATAAAAATTGAAAGGTATATGCCCTAAAATAAGTGGTCAAAAATGGGTTAAATGGTCAATTCAAAAAGGTCAAAGGGATAGTTGGAAGGGCTATGAAGTGTAGGTGGAAAGAAATCAAAGGGTCTACTTTGAGACAAAATTTTACTCGAAGGGTCTACTTTAGAAAGGTCTAAGGGTAGGTTGGTAAGGTAAAAAGGGCAATTTCAAAAGCTCCAAAGGGAAATTTTAAAATATTATAGGGTATTTTGGGAATAGTCTAAAGGGTATACTTTATAGAGCATTTGTCAATGATAAAAGTCTCGAAGGATCTACTTTCTAAAGGTTGAAGGGAACTTCCAAAATTCTTTAAGGGTACTCTTGTATGGTTAAGGGTCATTTCAAAAGTTTTGAAGGATAATTTAGATAGGGCCAAAGGGATAATCTATCATGGAATTTATTTTGGGGAAAGTGTATATGGTCTAGAATTCCTTAAGACTAAAAGTTTGTAGGCTGAATTCATTTGAGAGAATTGTTTTGGATAAAAAATATATAACAATTTCTCTGATAAAATAAGGATTCTCAAAAGAATTAGCCTAAAAGAGAATAGGACCAAAAATTTCCCAAAACATAACATCCAAAATATAATTTTACACGAAGGCCAAAAGAATTAACCCAAAGACAATGAACCCAAATAATTTATCTATAATACACAAGTTAGTCTCATAAACATAATAAACACAATGCCAATATCATCCTGCCAGAAAAGTTAAATGTCTTAGATTTCCAAAACTTTGCATTAATATACGAAAGATAATATTTCAAAAGAAAAGGTGGGTCTCCATTTTCTTGTGGAAAGCGGGGTGGTGTTGGGTACAATAAATGATGACTTACAAGGTGAATACTTCTGAGCATTCAAAGACCCATAGCTCTAGTTAGCAATCAACAGATCAATTTTGAAGTGTGTTATAGAAAAAATACTTGAATCAAAAATATGAAAGAGAATCCTAAGTTAATTCACACAACATACCTTGCCTTCAAATTAATTGGATCTATGTGTGTTAAGTGTGTAATTCATTTACCCCTTACTATGATGAGTTTTCTAAGGTTTTGATGAGGCTTTAGGTTTCGTTCTAGCTTCTTTTGAAAACAAGGTAAACTTAGGCATTGCTCTACTACCAGCCAGGTGTTCATAGCCCTAATAGAAATACCTTGGATTCATTCCCTTCTAATTCTATTGTTCTCTTTTAACCATGATGCATGGTACATTGACCTTATTTCATCACATGAGCCTTTTGATCTTCTTTAGATTTTATTTTTCTCTTTTGAACTCATTTTTTTTTTAATTCTTTTGTTTTTATTTTGAAAGAGAACAACTGGAACCCTGGTGAGCTGGTATAATTATATATATATAAATATATATACTGTATATATAAAATATTACTAGGATGTCCCTACTAGCTAGATCTACACCTAGAATTATCATTTCTAGTAAGTATTATCTTGATGAGTGCATTTGATCCAACAAAACAAGAAAAATTTATAAATTTGTATGAACACTATGAGAGCAACTTATACATGCTTAAAAAGGTATTTAATTATGATACCTTTCAAAATAATCTCTAATTTCCTACTTTCATTTTAAAGAACTCAAAACAAAAAAACAAACCTAACTTGTAAACTAGTCTCAAAGTGTCAAGATTTTAATTTTCCCCTTCTTCATAAGTTTCACACTCAATTTTGTTGGATTAATTTTGGTAATAGCTAGAGCAAACACAGTCCTGATCATCATAGAAAACCAAGAACAACTAATCTAGAAAATAAGGAACTACTCTAGAAAGCATAATACTGAAAGCAAGAATGATTAATCCAGGAAAACATTGAAAATATATTCTATAAAACATGGAAATCTAATCTAGAAAGCATAAAATCTAATCTAGTCCCATGTCTAAGCTTAACTAAATCCTCTCAATCATTAATATCCATAGATGGAACAACTCTAATCTATTTATTTAATAACTCTCCATTAAGTGGATATGTAAGCTCGTTATCTTGGAGGTATTTTAGATGAAATGTGTTATTACCCATGATCTCTGAAATTTGATATGGTCTGATCCATAATGGAGCAAACTTGTCATGTTGTCCTTTCCTTTCATGGGATTTATCCCATAGTAATGCTAGATCTAAAATTCTAAATGCTTTAACTTTTACTCTTTTATGAAACCACCTTTTAACTACATCCTAGTGTTTGTTGCAATGTGTGTAGAGCTTCTTATTCTGAATCCTCGATCTCTATTATACCAAATAGTCTTGATTTTGCTTTATCATTTGGTTCCATGTAATCTTGTATGAATTGATAAGTGGGAAACTTCAATGTGATGGGAAAAATTGGTTTTCATCCATATACCAACAAGTAAGGTGAAGATTTTAAGGCTTTCTTATATCTTGTCCAGTCTACCCAAAGAGCATACTTTAGTAAATTATGCTAGTCTCTAGGCTTGTCCCCTGCTGACTTTTTTATTACCTCAATTAGATTTTTATTTATTGATCTAACTAATACATTCCCCTGAGGGTAGTGGTTAGAAGTTAACTTGATTATTATTTAATTATCATGTTCCCCCTTAGTGAACTCTACTAATATAAATGCTGGTTTATTGTCACATACCAGAGAGATGAGCATGTCAAATCTAGTAGTAATGTGTTCCTCCAAAAAGTGATTCACACCCTATGTTTTACTATTCTTTATGGTAATTGCTTCCATATATCTAGTACAATAATCTATATCTAAAAGAATAAATTTATGGTTGGTTAAATTTTTTGGGTTTATTATACCAATGAAGTTGAAGCCCCATTGTGCAAAAGACCTTCCTTCAACAACTAATTATAGAGGCATGGCTGTGTGAATCTCCCTTTTGGTTAATGTTTGACACATATGGAAATTTTTGATGTGCATGTGAGCATTATTGAAGATGGTTAGCCAATAGTATCCAAACCTCAAGATTTTTTAGGTTGTGGTGTTGTCAGTTGGGTAACCACTACCTATCTTTTGATGTAAATTTTCTAGGATCTCCTTGGCCTCTTCTATAAATACACATCTAAGATATATACCTTCATAGTTACTCCTATATAAAATTCCCTTTTTGATCATGAAATTAGAAAATTTTAGCCTTAAATCTCTCCTCATTTCTCTATTATATTCTAGGGGACAAGTTCCCGTAAGTAAATACTAAATTATGTCTATATACCACTCACCTTTAGAAACTTATGCTTCACATACCTCTTCAACAGTGATTCATGGGTTGGGCTCAGTCATGAGCTGAATAATGCCTTGTTATCTAATAATCTTTGTAGGCCTAATATCTATGTCAAACTCTTGGATTTTATCCATCCACTTCCTTTGACATTTCCCTAGCTAATTTTGTGACTGGGTGAGTTTGATAGTAGGATCTGGGATAACAATAATGGTTTTATTCCTCAAAATGTAATGTCTAAATTTATTCACTACTTTAATAAGGTCAAATATATAATTTTCAATCATGGAGTATTGGATTTTAACATCTTTTAATTTGGTTCTCATGAAGGTGATTAAATTCTTTATCTCATCCTTCTTTTGTGTGATAACAGTAGTAATTGTGTATTTAAAAGTAAAGGCATATAGATATAAATCCTTTGTAAAGTCTAGAATGATTAATATTGGGGCTTGTGATGTCACATCCTTGATGCCTTGAAAAGACTTTTTGGCTTTGAATACCCATTATATCTTAGCATCTTGCTTGAGCATGGTGTTTAGATGCTTAATGATTTCTATGAACATTGAGATAAAATTCCATATGAAGTTGATCTTTCCAAAGAATGATTTCAGCTCCTTTTTACTATTTGGTGGATAAATATTCAAAATTTCCTAGATTCTATCAAGATCAATGGTGATCCCATCTTTAGTAATGATGTGTCCCAACCTTTTGCCTTCAATGACTCTAAATATGCTTTTCTTTAGATTTAATAAAACACCAAATCTTCTGCACCACTTAAATATAGACTGTAGGTGATCTATGTGATCCTTTCTATTCTTTGAAAATACTGTGAGGTCATCCATGTAAATAATTATGCATTTCCTAGTCAACCCCTTAAAGTCATGACCATGGCACATTTAAAGGTAGCTCCTACATTGATTAGGCAAAATGGCATCCTTTTATATGCATAAGTTACCCATTTCATGGTAAATATAGTCTTCATCTGATCTTCAAATTGCACTAATACTTGATTTTAACCTAAAAATCCATCTAAAAATGACATCATTTCATAACCACTCACAATTTGTATTACCTCATCCAATGATGACAGAATGTAATTTTCTTTTTCAGAAGCTTTGTTAATATTTCTAAAATCTATGCATAGTCTAATTTTTCCATTCTTCTTTCTTACCAAGACTAAATTGGCCACCTAGGTGGAGTGCCATATGGGGAAGACAATTTTTACACTTATTAACTTCTACACTTCTCTCTGAATAAGAGGTTTGAGGATAATATTCATGGCCCTTTACCTTTGTCTAAAGGGTTTATGTTCTTGATTAAGGGGAATGGTGTGGGTGATAACCTGGGGGTCATACACTTTTAGGTCCTCATATGTTTAGGAAATAACATCCATATACTGAGAAATTAAATCCCTTATTGACTACCTTTTTTTAGGAGTACAGTTAAAACTAATATTGGCATAACATGGATTATGTTCATCTCTTAGATTTTCTTTCTTGAAGTCTGATTCATTGACCTTAGGTTGCCAAACTGGTTATGCCTAAGGATCTAAGTCAAAAGGCCTTTCCAAGGAGACTAAATTGATTGGTATTCAATTCTCCTTAAGCTTGGGAATTCCTTATTTATCTATTTATTCTTGATAAAAGGTGATTGGCATCCTTGTCATCGATGATTTGGGATTTAAAATCCTTTAAATTAGTTAATAACTTGATGATCTATTGGTCATCATCAAAAACCTAGAAATTTTATACATTATCTAAAATAGAGGGACAAAGAACTAATTCAATAAAAAAAAAATTTACCCTAGATTCATATATTGGTTCTAAATTGATGGAATCAATGGCTAGTGAATCAAAAACTTGATTTTATTCTCTTGAGAGTGACACTATGTTGAAATCTTTGAATCCTTTAATTAAATCGCATGCTTTCTACTTATACCTCTTCAAATAAGATAATTTACACTGGTATTTATTTATTATCTAGTAAACTAATAGATCTGAGCCCCTAGATATTTTTAAATCTATTTTACATAATTATTAAGTACAAACTATAGTCCTAAGATTAGAGCCTCATACTCAACCTTATTATTCATACAGGGAAACTACAATTTGTAGGTAGCCAATAAAGTCTTACCTTAAGGATCAATAGCTCAATTCCCATACCTTATCCTTTCTTAGACTTGGATCCATCAAAATGCATTATCCACAACTATGTTGAACCTTTAGGTCTTAGGTTTTACACTAAACTATGAATGGTAAAAGTATAAATTCCCAATGAGAGAGAATCATCTTTACTTCTTTATTCTTGACATTGTATTCTATGATGGGATATTTTATTCTTGGCTCTTTATCAAGCTTGATCTAATTTTCAACTCCTCTCCATGGTAGATATAAGTATGAGAAATTTGTGGAAAGATAGCCATTAAGAATTTTAGACCAGTCTCTACTGAGAAATAATCTGTAGCCTTTAGGTATGTCCACTACTAGGATATCGATAGTCATCTGGACCTTTGGTTTTGATGCTACTTGAATGTGTACATTATTTAGCTCTCCCACTACTGGTACTACCATTTTATCTAGTTGAGAGATTTATATCTTTGAAGGGATGGGAGTATGACCAAGATTTTTACATATGTAAATAGGCATAATAGTTGTAGATGCTCCAAAATCAACCAAATTCTTTAATGGTTAACAATAATGGTTATACTTTAGGCTTACTATTGTATATGACATTGGTATCAATTAATTTCACTTATTTTGCTTTGTTTGAAGTTGTTATAGTTTTTTCCACAAGGGTCTTTCCAATGATAGACTTCCATAGTAGTTCCTTTTCTTTAGTGATTTGGGAAAACTCATGAAGAGTTATATTTGCTTTGATTTTATTCATATCTTCCATGATGTTGTATCCTCCAGATTTGCTTGATTCTTCCTTAATTAGCAGTGGATCATTCCTTTTTAGAGGGGTGGATTGTTGCATACTTTGGGATTGGGTAAAATTATTATGGTGTTTGGAGGAGTTGATGTGGTCAAAGGCTATGTCTGTTCCTCAAGTTGTATGCACGTCTTTGAAACTACTGAAAAGCATGAACTTCATCTATATTATCTTTTGGTTCATTATCATCTTCTCTTGGGAAGGGAAATTCATGAGTCTAAAAAAACATGGCTATGCTAAAATATGCAAGGTCTTGATGAGATTTTAAAATATTATTCATCTAATCTTGCCTAGTTTCTTCCCTCTAAAAGATCTCAAATGTTGTATAGAACAAAATACAATCAAGCTCACTATGTTGGGGTGTATTATGTATCCTACACCAATTAGGGAGACATATTTTAATGATGTTGATTTTTGGGAGTCTGCCAAAACACTCCATATTATTTGTAGGTCTATTGAATGGCATCTTATATCTTTGGAACCTAGTTTTTTGGTTGCCCATATGGGCATTAGTATTTCCCATCTTTCATTGCATATTCTAAAATTCATTACTCAATTTTAGAATCATCTTCTGAATAGAATCTAATTTGGCTTTTATGGAATCTACACCTTGTAGAATAGCTATAAAAAGTGTAGTTGCATAATCATTCTATTGGTAACTATTATTTATCACATGATTGTTCAGATATCCAAGATTTAGCTGCATCATTTGTGTCAATGGAGGTAGTGTATATAGCTAATTCTAATTATATGCTAGAACATTTTACTTCACATGTGGTATCAAATTGAGTGTTGGGAATCCATTGATGATAGTAGGTAACCCAGGTGTCTATGGGTTGAGCTATCTATCGATGCTAATATCTTCTTTGTATGCTAACGCCAAAGTATTGACAATAGTTTCTCTTCTTAGGAACACAATGGTAATGGGATCTAAAGCATTTTTATACATCTCTAGTGCTAATGCTAATTGTGGTTTGTACATCAGGATGAACCAATTATACATCTACTATCATATTGCATTGAAGGCATGAATAGGCTCATCAGGTTCCCTCTTCATGTTGGTAAAGTGTTGATATACAAATCTAGGATTGGTGTCCTATCCAAACTATTCAAGAAAAGCCATTTGAAAATCCTCCTAATTAGTTTTGGAGTTTTTTTATATATTCAAATACCATTTATAAGCAACATCCATTAAATTAAAATGAACTAACTGACATGCAACATATTCATATAATAAATTCATTAATCTTAAAGTATCATTAACAAATTTAATATGCTCTTTTGCAGTCCTTAGCCCTAAAGGAGAAAAGTTTGGTAGATATTTTTTGGGGTTTTGGGGTAAATAATGCACATCCCCTAAGATAGAAATGGTAGATCTAAATAACTCAGGGATATTATTGAGCCATTGGTTGATTAACAACTAAAGGGTGTCCTAGTGAAAGTGGATTATTCTAGGTCTTTTATGGCTTGCCAAGGGTTATACTAGTAAACCAACTTGGGAATTGGATCTAGTCACTCTCCTAGGTGACTCTCGTTTAACTCTTATGCAATGACTAACCTCTATTATTGTGAGGAAAATAAGGGCCCTCCTTTAAATGATAGTGAAACTATTGATGTGGGTTTTATGCACATCAAAACCATAATGAGGTAGCCTCTAACATTTTAAGATCTTAATGGAGGTAAACTCTACTCCAGGGCATGATTTACAAGTATGTGGTTATTGACAACTTGTTGATGGAATAGTGGGTAGGGTATATATGTTGTTAACAAGGTTTTTAGATAGAGGTATGGCCTTATAATAGAGTGACTTCCTACATGAGTTGGATGGATGGTTGGACTAAAATATAAAGTAGGTAGATCTTAATAACAAAACACAAAAAAGAGGGTAAGGTAGGGAAAAAATAAATCTCCATGGGTCTTAGGAATTACTTCCCTAGTTGGTTTCTATATAGACCTATATTTTATTGAAACCAATGCCTGTTGCTAGCAGTAATTATACACATGAAAATAGATATGGCTAATGATTCTAGGGAAAAGTTGATGCAAGAAGTTTTCTAGTCTCAGACAAAGGTTGCTCCTATCAGGGTAGCTATTTCACATGCTTCAATTAAGAGAATATGGCTCAGGCTAATGAATTATCTAAAGTAGCTATAGCACACACTCATAAAACTACACCAAGAAAACACCAATACATATCTATAAATATGATTCAATCTAACTTAACTATTTTAATCAAGACATTCACCAATATTCAATAACTATTGCACACCTAGGGTTAACATATTAATCAAAACAATCAAGAATCTATTTACATATTTTAGCACACTAAATATCATTGAAGAAAATAACCATATAAATAATGGATAATAACACAATAGTGGAAAGAAAATACTCAAACACTTTTCTTGATGACCAAAATTTCTTGCTGCTCTATATTCCAATTTTTTTTGAGAAAAATAAAGTTTGGGAATATAATTGTATTTATAGATCTTAGGAAAGGGGTCACTTCATCCTCCAAGTATATGCATGATTGTTACATGTGGCGGTTAGAACGTGTAGTTCTAAATGTGGTCTAAAACTATCTAAGAAAAGATAAAAAACTATAAATTGACAAATTAACTTTACAAAAGTATGTAATGTGTGCATGTACAAGGAAATACAAAGTTAATTTTATAATTATTTGTCTAATTTAAAAGGGTAATCTAAAAATTCATGCCACCATAGTATTTTCACATGCATAAGGCTAAGGTCATGTGGTCTGAAGTGATGCATGGGATTTAGTAGGAGTGAAATTCAAAGTAAAATTGAAGATGTAGCAACACTACCAAAATCCTGCTTATTTTTCACCTTATTATCCTGATAGATTTTTTACACTACCTCATTTAAAAAAAAAATGATGTATAAGTTAATAAATGAAGGTGGGTGGAGCCCTTTTGTTTTCCTGACGAGTCTTGCATGTTCATCTTTAGTTAATTGGAACTTACTCCTAAAAATCTCAACTTCAATCACCTTCTTCCTAAATTTGCTTAACTATGATTCTATTCTTTCCACTACCAAGCTTTGTATGCTTTACTTGATGTTATTAGTAGTCTCTTGGACAATTTTATCAAAATTTATTCTATTCATCAATTTGCCTATAGAATCCCTTGCCTTAGATAATTTTATCTCATTCAAAAATTAGAGGAGCTGAGCCTCATGTTTTTGGTATTTTGGAATTAAAGCCAAAATTGAATTTAACCTCTATTTTACCTCCTCATGCCTAATGACAACTATATTTAAGGCATTGAATGCCTCAAATGTGGTTATTAAGTCAAGATGGCTATATAATGAGTTATCTATGTAGAAAACTAGCATTTTAAGCTTGGCACTGTCCTGAACCAAAGAGCGTCAAAGTTGATTTTCTTGGTTCACTTGAGATGCCATATCATCCTTCATAAATTCCATAGCCTCTAAATAATTATAAAATTTAGACATATCCTTCCAAAACTTAGCTTTGATACCTACAGGAATATGCACTATTCTATATTTTTCTTTGAGCTACTCAATCTATGCTTTTAATTCATGTACCTCCTCTTTTAGCTCCTACAAAGCTAACTTAGAGCCATCATGGATGGCCACCACAACATCCTTGTGTGCTTGAGCCAAGCCTAAAATATTATTTTCATACACAGATTACCCTAACTACCTATTCTACCTCTTAGTGAGGGAGAACACTGGCTGTCATTCTTCAAGGATGATGCTTGTACCCTAGTCATCTTCAAATTTTCTCTTATTTACTCTTTGTATTGAACCAATTTGGGGGTCAAACAATGTAGACATAGAGGGGATCTTAGTGACCTTATAGATTATAATTTGACTCCTCAAATCCATTTCCGAAGGTGGAATGTTAAGGGGTGTATCAGCAATTGTAACAATAATTTTTTTCTTGGCATCTTCTTCATCATTATTTTGTTTCTTACTATACTTTGTCAAGACATCAGGTAAGGAAGGTCACATTATTTTTGACCAGTCCACTCTTCCAAATTGAAGGAGTGGGTGGACTAAAACTATGTGAGGCTTGACCTTTCTTCCCCTGCTTGTGCTAGTTATTGTGGTTTCTTCTATACAAGTGAAAGTGGGGAGTGGAAGGGAGATTTATATAGATTAAACATTAAGTTGGGGGGTGGTTAGAGTAGTCTTTAATTTCCTATTTTACTTCTTATTTTTGTCTAGTCTCATGGTATAAGTAGCAGTAGGTAAAAAGAGAATAGCTATGGGAAATGGTGTGGTAGTTATAATGGAGGGATCAATGGTGGTTTTGGAAATGGAAGGAATGGGTATAGAGGTGGAAGGGAGAAAAGGGGTGGATGTAGCAAAGGGAATGGGGGATTCCACAAAAGAGATGGGTATCTAATCAATAATAGAAATTAAACTCAAATGAAAACTAGAAAATGTATATATACTTTAGAGATTAAGCTCAATAAGGTTAACCTAAAGACTCATAGCCTTGGCTATCTCCAACTCAGCCTCTTCATCTAATTCATCTGCTATGTCTTTGATGACAACTTCATCTTCTCTTGATGGTTGTGAGCTTTGAGGTGGAATAGGCAAGCCTTGAAATGTATGCACTATAGGGCTACCTATAAGAGTCTTGAGCTTCCTAGAATAGACCAAAGGGGTCTTTTCTTGAATGGGAGAGCCTTGGGAGGTGGATGATGCTACTTTTGAATTAGCTACTCCAATATATGAGATAGTAGATACATGAGGGGTAGCCATAAAAACTTGACTAATGATAGTAGTAAGCATTTATTGCATCTTTTCTTCCTCCGCATTAGAGTCTAGGCTGATAGGATCTCCTCTTTCTCTTCCTCTCTATGTATTAGGCTTAGGGAGCTTGGGCTCTCTCTTCATTGATTTTATTTTCAATTTTAATGGAAATGATTGGGATGAGGAAGATTCCTATTCTTTAGATTATCCTCTCCAAAATTTTGAATGCAACCATCCTTCAAAGAGAGATATTTGGTTGTCCAAATCTCTAGTGGAGATACTAGGTTTAGTTTGGATCATTCTCAAATGATCTTCTTTTAATCCAACAATCTATGCTCATTCCAACACTTCATCTAATTTAACATTCATAAAAATAAAATCATAACAATAAGGCTAGTGGCAATAAGGAATGTTAAACCCATGTATATGTTTCTAGATTCATCCATGGGGATCCCAGTCTCTACATGCCATTATGGGGAAGCCATAAAGATTCTACTTTCCTCCAACATCTCTGAGATGTTTCCTTATTTGATATACCATTTTACCATTTGAAATTAATCTTTCAAAATATAATCCCTTTTTTTGCTTGGCCAAATCCTCCTCAATTATATTTTATAATTGGAAAGCAATCTCTTGTTCGACCAATTTATCTAGTATATACTTTGGGAGACATAGGGGTTCAACCTTATTTCCCTAGATCATGATAATATTAAAATATGGCTACAATAAATAATTTCTTTTTCCACTCAAATTATTTATAATATGTTCTCTAAGTTGAGGTATAGGCGAGCCATGAATGGCTTGCCATACCTATGGGTAAACATCTTCGCATATTCTAACCATATGATATTGGTAAGTGTATATATGCATGAATTGGTAGTGGTCACAAATTCTATTTTTTATGAAATATGTGGCTGAAGCCCACAAGTTGACCAAGTATTTACAACATGTTCCCATGACTATGTATACCAAATATGACATCATATAAAAATATCCCATAGGGGTGGGATGTTTATCCTCATGTAGGATCTACTCTCTCAATCTCAAACTAATTACTTACCCTAGGACATATGTAGCATCATGCAATAACATCATATGTAGCAATGGTACCCAATCTAAATTTAAAAAATGGATGTTAGGCATACCATATAATCTATTAAGTAAAGCCATACCTATCTAGATTCCCATCCTAAATTTTTTGATTGGAATCACTCCCTTCAACTTTGTCCCTTACCAGGTGATAGATTGGTTTGATATTATCCATAAGGAGAGCACCTTTGGGATTGAGGTTTTTTTCTTTGAATTAAACCCAAGTGTGTTTATCATAGTAGATGTTTGGTATGTTGAGAGATAGATACCTTTGAAAATATCTTTTAGAGATGAATGCGACTACTGTATCACCATGAGAATGTAGTAGATAAACATCATGTGATATTTTTCCAAAAAAGAATAAATCCCTAAGAAGGTCTATGCATGACATAACTTTTGGTTTAGCTACAGTGAAATGCAATCTTTGGAATTTGTAGGCTAGAATTTATTGAATGAATATCCTTTTTTCTAGTATCATTTCATCATCTAATGAAAATATGTCGACTGAATCAATAACATCCCAGAGTTGTGAATAGTTATGATACTTATATTGAAATATCTCCATGTTAAAGATAATGTCTTTAAATTTTGTAGAATCCTCATTTGAGAATGCAGACAAGGTATTTTTTCCTCAAAATGTCAGATGAGGAAGCCATAACTATGTATTCTATACTATTGTAATTTCCTTTAATATGTTACATACTATGTAATCACTTTGACTCTTAGCTTAGTCTCTATTAGACTCATAGAATTCTTTAAGATATGAACTAGGGCTCCTGATCACTCTTAAAAATGAGGGTGCTTCGATTGCAAGTTAACTTGGATGTAAATGATGGATTTAATGGTTGCATATCATCTATATAGGATTCTTCATTGAATACCATTTCATGTGATATAAATATGCAATGTTCACTTTTCAAATTTGCTAGCTTGGGTTGGCAGGGGTCCTTAGTGTTTATCAAATAGGAAATATTTTATCTTTACTTGGCTAAGTATGGCACAATATTAATAGTTTTCTTATAAATAAATAACTTAGGATTATAATGTCAAAAAGGTGCCTTCAAGTCAATGTCCACAAATAATTCCCTCAATGTGATTATTTTAGATAAAGTGTCTGCAGTAATTATTCTGAAGGAGTCTTTTCATTGGGTAGAAGTCCTAAAAAAATTATTATAAAGGGATAATTCATGGATAAAGGGTATTTTTAAACTCCCTGAAGGGTAATTTTGGTCTGAAGGGTGCACTTCATAGGGAATTTTATCCATGACAAAAGTCTTGAAGGGTTTACTTCACAAATACTAAAGGGCACTTCTAAAATTCTTGAAGGGTACTCTGGTATGTTTAAGGGTCACTTCAATGGTATTGAAGGGTAATTTCACAAAACTCAAAGGGTATGTGTTTTTAATTCAAAGGGTTAGATTCTCTCAGACATAATGTCTAAAGGAATTTGGCTAATGAAAAAAAGGTCTATTACAAAAGTCTCAAAGGGTAAGTCCATAGAGAAAAGGTTCATTCACAAAGATCAGAGGGCACTTTGTAATATCCCCTGTTTCCTTTGAATTCTGAAACTGGATATTTTGAATTGCTTTTTTGTGTATTCTAATTTTTTTTGGTGTTTTATGCATGCAATAAGAAAAATTGTGAGTTTTGCCAAATAATTCCAAATAAATAAATAAACCACAGTATAATCTCTCAACTGAGTAATCAATGATCTTATTGTTCTTCTAGATGATTACAAAATTGAGTCTCTGTCATGCATATAAAATAAGATGAAATATTCTTCAACAAAACTTGATTGTTCTAGCAAACTAGAAAATAACTCTAAATCTGGACAGCTCGGGTTGCTGTGTCAACACACAGTCACTGATGTCGGTTATACTGCCATCATCAGTCGATATACTACTAACGTCGATCTCTCTTAGTCAGCTACACTATCGACATCAGTCTTCAGTCAGCCAATGTCAGAATCTGGGATGTCGATGTCGGTCTCTGCACTTCCCTGTGGCCTATAACTGCTAACAGTGCCCTTCTTTAATCTATGATTTGGTTGGCATGGCTTGGTACAGATCTGTACAAATTTTGTATAGTGGTGAAATACAATATAGCATGGCCTTTATGCTAGACCCCTAATCTGTAGAAATATGGTGCGAATACGAAAGATCTATATCTGGGTAATCTCTGAATCAAAAACCTAATGAAAGAAATCCCTATAAATCTCTGTGACAACTTCTGTATGAAGCTATCCCTCGAACTGGCAATAGATTGATTGATATCTCACAACCTCTGAATTTCACACACTGAAGAGTGGATGTTATCTAATGCAAATGGAATCTTGGAACCCTTGGCTCAGTCTTCTCAGAAGAATTCTTAGCAATAATCAATAATCATAATCCATAATCATATTACTCTCTCCCTTGAGAAACCCTTATACCCTCAAAAAGGTATGCTTACCCTAATTAGGGTTTCTTAAATTAGAATTAGGGTTTCTTAATTAAAATTAGACAAAATAATTAATATTTAATTAAATCAATCAAATATTAATATCTCCTTTAATACATGTCTGAAAGAGCCTGAACAAAAGCCAACTGGAACAATTTTGCTATTCGAAGCCAAGCCAAGCTCCATCATGACCCTCTATCCATCCTATCAGCCTAGGAAGGTTGCATAATAGGTGAATCCTCAACTCTAAAGATGTCAACTAAAAAGGGGACATGATAATCTACCCCTCCTAAAATCTCTTACCCTCAAGCAATCACTGAATGATAAACCAATCAATCCACCTGGATCCCAAACGTAGTCATGTTCTACACTACTGTCAATCAACGTAAACTCCATG
Source organism: Torreya grandis (assembly GCA_037957365.1). Lineage (NCBI taxonomy): Eukaryota > Viridiplantae > Streptophyta > Pinopsida > Cupressales > Taxaceae > Torreya > Torreya grandis. The sequence goes on along the minus strand of JARHVA010007495.1, from coordinate 99,393 downwards.
CCATGTCTATCAAAACTCTCATCCAATGGCATCACATCATCCCAAGTACCGAGATAAGGATCCCAACATCTAATCCATGAATGGTAATCAATTGGCAACTCAAGTAAATGCCTCACCTGTGTAATGTGAACAATACCAACTGACTGCATGCAACTATCTCCTGTACCCACTACAATATTTGAATCTAAAATGTGAATGCTAGACATAATCATATCATCATCAACATGTGACCCAATTATGAGAGAAATCTGAGCCCCTACCACATGTGCTAACTCCTAAACTAAACTCACCTCAAGACAAAGCTCATCCACATGTCTCTCCTATATTGGTGCCAATGTGCACTCGGCAATGCACTCTCCCATACCATGTGATATGAGTCTCTCCATCTGATGAAAAAACATATTTTTGATGTTGCTACCCTGTATTGCCTTAAGAATATGTGTCTTCCCACCAACATCAAAATGAACCTCCATGTCCTTGAGATGAAGAGTGACTTCCTCAAGGAAATGAAGCCACTTCATACCCAAGACTAAGTCTATATCCCCCATGTTCACCACATAATAATCAGCCTTGAACTCATAGTTGTTCAAGTGCAATGGGAGGTCTCTAATCATCCACTCACACCTAAGAGTGTGACCATCGGCCATCTTAATTCTAATGCCCTCAAAATCTTCGATAGTGAGTCCACGCTTCTCCACAAATCTAGCATCTATAAAATTATGTGTGGCTCCTATATCAAGAAGGGTGATGACCCTCTGCCCTGCCAAAACTCAACAGAGTCTGAATGAATCATCCAACTGAATGCTGGATAGGCATGCCTCTTGTATGTGAAGCTCTAAATCTACCTCTGCCTTAGGCTCTGAAGCCTCTACCTTTGACTCCTCAAAACTATCCTGTTGTTCAGAATCCTCTGATTCTGAATCCTCATAAAAATCCCACATCACACGATTTGCCTTGCCCTTAGGCCTCAAAGGACAATCATGATTGGCATCATAGGGACCTTTGTAGTAGAAGCAAAGCTTCTTCCTTCGTAGATCGCTAAGAGCCTCTCGATCCAAAGGTGGTGCTGCTAGATTAGCCTTCGAATCATTCTTAACACCTGATTTATCTATGTTAAAATCTGGTCTCTCTCTATTACTACTGAAGCCCTTATTGTCCCTAGATGAAGAAGTACCTCCTGAGTTAGATTTACTAGATGGGGCTGCCATCTCCATACTACGTGCCTTCTTCATAGCTTCCTATAATGAAGGAGGATCAAAGCCTTTGATCCAGCCTCTCAATGGTTCTGTCAATCCCTCCATGAAGAGCACTACAAGTCACCTCTCTAAAATGTCAGGAACCATAACTAATAACTTTTGGAAGTCACCAATGTAAGACTCTAGACTGCCACTCTAGCACAACTGTGCCAACTCTTGGAAATAGGATTCTAGATCCCTCCTATCAAAATACTCCACTAGTCTATCCATGAACTCCTGATAAGATGTGATCCAGTCATGATGGAGTGTCACCATCCTATGGTGCCACCAATCATGGGATACTTCATCAAGATGAAGTGTCGCATATCTGATAGCATCTCTCTCAGCCATCAAATGTAATGTGAGAAATGTGTCTAGCTTACTAATCTATGCCTATGTTGTGACCTTGCCACTGCCATCATACATCTATAGTGTGAGCTTGCTCGTAGCATGCTTCAAATCATTATTCTGGTGTCTAGGTCTCCAATCCTGTCGACCTCAGTTATGCTCGCTCCTCTGTGTGATGAACCAGTAAAAAGTAATCCTCTCTCTGACCTCAGGTGATAATAACTTCCACTCCTCATTCACTACCATAAGTGTGTCAGCAAATAGGGGATCTCTTACCGCCTCCTCTGCTGGAGCCTCTGGTTCCTCCTAAACAAATGTAGGCCATGTAGGCCTATCAGTTGTCTTAAAATGGGTCAGCTATGGTCTTTGATTAATAGTAGCACTTTTGTTATCTCCTTGTTCCCCATTCTGTTTAATAGGTGGGTTCATCCTCTCTACCATAGTAGTGAGTGCCTGTATTGCCTGATTCATCTACTGCTAGCCTATAACCATAACTCAAAAGAATTCTTTGGTGTCTTGATCATCATTATGCCTATGGCCCCTGTGTGGGCTACCCTCACACCTGTCACTCATGGTGATTGGATGCTATTCTAAAACCTGATCGCCTTCAAGCAAATCTCTACTGCATGTGAAATACCTATGTGGTCCCAACTCTTGTGGCTGCATAAGATTGTCAAACCCTCAGGATGGCAGGATTTAGCTCTGATACCACTATAATATCCCCTGTTTCCTTTGAATTCTAAAACTAGATATTTTGAATTGTTTTTCTATGTATTCTAATTTTTTTTGGTGTTTTATGCATGCAATAAGAAAAATTGTGAGTTTTGCCAAATAATTCCAAATAAATAAATAAACCATAGTATAATCTCTCAACTGAGTAATCAATGATCTTATTGTTCTTCTAGATGATTACAAAATTGAGTCTCTATCATGCATATAAAATAATATGAAATATTCTTCAACAAAACCTGATTGTTCTAGCAAACTAGAATATAACTCTAAATTTGGACTAGTCAGGTTGCTGTGTCGACACATAGTCACCGACATCGGTTATACTACCGTCATCAGTTGATATACTACCAACATTGATCTCTATCAGTCAGCTACTCTATCGACGTCGGTCGATGTCAGTATCTAGGATGCCAATGTCAGTCTCTACACTTCCCTGCATCTTGTAACTACTAATGGTACCCTTCTTTAATTTGTGATTCAGTTGGTATGGCCTGGTATGGATCTGTATGGATTCCATACAGTGGTGAAATGCAATATAGCACGGCCTATATGCTAGACCCTTGATCTGTAGAAATATGGTGCTGATACGAAAGAGCTATATCTGGGTAATCTCTGAATCAAAAACCCAATGAAAGAAATCCCTGTAAATCTCTATGACAACTTCTGTATGAAGCTATCCCTCAAATTGGCAATAGATCAGCTGATATCTCACAACCTCTGAATTGCACACACTGAAGAGTGGATGTTCTCTAATGCAAATGGAATCTTAGAACCCTTGGCTCAGTCTTCTCAGAAGAATTCTTAGCAATAATCAATAATCATAATCCATAATCATATTACTCTCTCCCATGAGAAACCCTTATACCCTCAAAAAGGTATGCTTGCCCTAATTAGGGTTTCTTAAATTAAAATTAGGGTTTCTTAATTAAAATTAGACCAAATAATTAATATTTAATTAAATCAATCAAATATTAATATCTCCCTTAATACATGTCCGAAAGAGCCTAAACGAAAGCCAACTAGAACTATTTTGCTATTCAAAGCCAAGCCAAGCTCCATCATGACCCTCTATCCATCCTATCATCCTATGAAGGTTGCATAATAGGCTAATCCTCAACTATGAAGATGTCAACTAAAAAGGGGACATGATAATCTGCCCCTCTTGAAATTGCTTGCCCTCAAGCAATTGCTGAATGATAAACCAATCAATCCACCTGGATCCCAAACGTAGTCATGTTCTACACTGCTGTCAATCAACATAAACTCCATGCCATGTCTATCACAACTCTCATCCAATGGCATCACATCATCCCAAGTACCAAGATAAGGATCCCAACATTCAATCTATGAACGGTAATCAATTGGCAACTCAAGTAAACTCCTCACCTATGTAATGTGAACAATACCAACTGACTGCATGCAACTATCTCCTATACCCACTACAATATCTGAATCCAAAATGTGAATGCTAGACATAATCATATCATCATCAACATGTGACCCAACTGTGAGAGAAAGCTGAGTCCCTACCACGTGTGCTAACTCCTGAACTGAACTCACCTCAAGACAAAGCTCATCCACATGTCTCTCTTGTATTGGTGCCAATGTGCACTCGACAGTGCACTCTCCCATATCGTGTGGTATGAGTCTCTTCATCTGATGAAAAAACATATTTTTGATGTTGCTGCCCCGTATTGACTTAAGAATATGTGTCTTCCCACCAACATCAAAATGAACCTCCATGTCCTTGAGACGAAGAGTGACTTCCTCAAGGGAATGAAGCCACTTCATACCCAAGACTAAGTCTATATCCCCCATGTTCACCACATAATAATTAGCCTTAAACTCATAGTTGTTCAAGCACAATGGGAGGTCTCTAATCATTTGCTCACACCTAAGAGTGTGACCATCGGCCACCTTAACTCTAATGCCCTCAAAATCTTTGGTAGTGAGTCCACGCTTCACCACAAATCTAGCATCTATAAAATTATGTGTGGCTCTTGTATCAAGAAGGGCGATGACCCTCTGCCCTACCAAAACTCCATGGAGTCTGAATGAATCATCTGACTAAATGTTAGATAGGCGTGCCTCATGTTATGAAGCTCTAAATCTACCTCTGCCTTAGGCTTTGAAGCCTCTACCTCTGACTCCTTGGAACTATCCTACTATTTAGAATCCTCTAATTTTGAATCCTCATAAAAATCCCACATCACACGATTTGCCTTGCCCTTAGGCCTCAAAGGACAATCGTGATTGGCATCATAGGGACCTTTTTAGTAGAAGCAAAGCTTCTTCCTACGTAGATTGTTAAGAGCCTCTCAATCCAAAGGTGGTGCTGCTGGATTAGCCTTTGAATCATTCTTAACACCTAATTTATCTATGTTAAAATCTAGTCTCTCTCTATTACCATTGAAGCCCTTATTGTCCCTGGATGAAGAAGTACCTCCTGAGTTAGATTTACTGGATGGGGCTGCCATCTCCATACTATGCGCCTTCTTCATAGCTTCCTATAATGAAGGAGGATCAAAGCCTTTGATCCAACCTCTCAATGGATCTATCAATCCCTCCATGAAGAGCACTACAAGTCACCTCTCTGAAATGTTAGGAACCATAATTGATAACTTCTGAAAGTCACCAATGTAAGACTCTAGACTGCCACTCTAGTGTAACTGTGCCAACTCTCAAAAATAGGATTTTGGATCCCTCCTATCAAAATGCTCCACTAGTCTATCCACGAACTCCTGATAAGATGTGATCCGATCATGATGGAGTGTCACCATCCCGTGGTGCCACCAATCATGAGCTACTCCCTCAAGATGCAGTGTCGCATATCTGATAGCATCTCTCTCAGCCATCAGATGCAATGTGAGAAATGTGTCTAGCTTACAAATCTAGGCCTGTGCTATGAACTTGCCACTACCATCATACATTGCTAGTGTGAGCCTGCTTGTAGCATGCTTCAAATCATTATTTTGGTGTCTATGTCTCCAATCCTATCGACCTCGATTATGCTCTCTCCTCTATGTGATGAACTGATCAAAAGTAATCCTCTCTTTGACCTTAGATGATAATAACTCCCACTCCTCATTCACTACCATAAGTGTGTCACAAAATAGGGGATCTCCTGTCGCCTCCTCTATTGGAGCCTCTGGTTCCTCCTGAACAAATGTAGGCCATGTAGGCATATCAACTATCCTAGAATGGGTCAGCTATGGTCTCTGGTTAATAGTAGCACTTCTATTATCTCCTTGTTCCCCATTTCGTTTAACAAGTGGGTTCATCCTCTCTACCATAGTAGTGAGTGCCTGTATTGCCTAATTCATCTACTGCTAGCCTATAACCATAACTCAAAAGAATTCTTTGGTGTCCTGATCATCATTATGCCTATGGCCCCTGTGTGGGCTACCCTCATACCTGTCACTCATGGTGATCAGTTGCTATTCTAAAACCTGATCGCCTTCAAGCAAAGCTCTACTGCGCGTGAAATACCTGTGTGGTCCCAACTCTTATGGTTGCATAAGATTGTCAAACCCTTAGGATGGTAGGATTTAGCTCTGATACCACTGTAATATCCCTTATTTCCTTTGAATTCTAAAACTAGATATTTTGAATTGCTTTTTTGTGTATTCTAATTTTTTTTGGTGTTTTATGCATGCAATAAGAAAAATTGTGAGTTTTGCCAAATAATTCCAAATAAATAAATAAACCACAGTATAATCTCTCAACTGAGTAATCAATGATATTATTGTTCTTCTAGATGATTAAAAAATTGAGTCTCTATCATGCATATAAAATAAGATGAAATATTCTTCAACAAAACCTGATTGTTCTAGCAAACTAGATAATAACTCTAAATCTGGACTATTTGGGTTGCTGTGTCAACACACATCACTGACATCAGTTATACTGCCATTATCGGTTGATATACTACTGATGTCGATCTCTCTCAGTCGGCTACTCTACCGACGTCGGTCTTCAGTCAGCTGATGTCAGTATCTGGGATGCCGATGTCAGTCTCTGCACTTCCCTATAGCCTACAACTTCTAACAACACCCTTCTTTAATTTGTGATTCAGCTGGTATGACCTGGTATGGATTTATATGGATTCCATACAATGGTGAAATACAATATAGCATGATCTATATGCTAGACCCCTGATCTGTAGAAATATGGTGCTAATACGAAAGATCTATATTTGGGTAATCTCTGAATCAAAAACCTAATGAAAGAAATCCCTGTAAATCTCTGTGACAACTTTTGTATGAAGCTATCCCTCAAACTGGCAATAGATCGATTGATATATCACAACCTATGAATCACACACACTGAAGAGTGGATGTTCTCCAATGCAAATGGAATCCTGGAACCCTTGGCTCAGTCTTTTCAGAAGAATTCTTAGCAATAATCAATAATCATAATCCATAATCATATTACTCTCTCCCATGAGAAACCCTTATACCCTCAAAAAGGTATGCTTGCCCTAATTAGGGTTTCTTAAATTAGAATTAGGTTTTCTTAATTAAAATTAGACCAAATAATTAATATTTAATTAAATCAATCAAATATTAATATCTCCCTTAATACATGTCTGAAAGAGCCCGAACGAAAGCCAACTGGAACAATTTTGCTATTCAAAGCCAAGCCAAGCTCCATCATGACCCTCTATCCATCCTATCAGCCTACGAAGGTTGCATAATAGGATAATCCTCAACTTTGAAGATGTCAACTGAAAAGGGGGCATGACACACTTTTTGTAGGGAAATAAAGTTCAAAATAAATATCCCAAAGGATAAGTCCCTTAGGGTAAATGGTTTGAATTTTTTTTGAAGGGTATGCAGTATAAAACCTAAAGGGTATATGTCCTAAAAGAAGTGGTCAAAAAGGGGGTAAATGATCAATTCAAAAAGGCTAAGGGGCTAGTTGGAAGGATTGCAAAGGGTAGGAGGAAAGATATCAAAGGGTCTACTTTGAGGAAAAAGTTTTCTCGAAGGGTTTACTTTGAAATGGTCGAAGGGTAGGTTAGCCAGGCAAAAAGGGTAATTTCAAAAGTTCTGAAGGGCAATTTAAAAATGTTGAAGGGTACTTTGGCAATAGTTTTAAGGGTCTACTTTGTAGGGCATTTGTACATGATAAAATTCCTGAAGGATCTACTTTGTAAAGGCCTAAGGGCACTTTCAAAATTATTGAAGTGTACTCTCATATGACTAAGGGTCATTCTAAAGGTTTGGAAGGATAAGTTAGATAGGGCCAAAGGGATAATCCATCAAGGAATTTGTTTTAAGGAAAGTGTATACAGTCTAGAATTCCTTAAGGCCTAAAGTTTTTAGGTTGAATTCACTGAGGAGAATTATTTCAGATAAAAAATATGTAACAATTTCTTTGATAAAATAAGGCTTATCGAAAGAATAAGCTTGATAGAGAATAGGACCAAAAATTTCTTGAAACATAACACCCAAAATATATTTTTTCATGAAGGCTAATAGAATTAACCCAAAGACTATGAACCCGAAGAATTTATCTTCAATACACAAATTAGTCTCATAAACACAATAAACACAATGCCAATATCATCTCTCTAGAAAAGTGAAATGTCCTATATTTCCAAAACTTTGTATTAACATATGAAATATCATATTTTGAAAGAAAAAGTGGGTCCCCATTTTCTTGTGGAAAAGTGCGTGCGGGGGGTGGGGCGGGGGGTGGTGTGTTGGGTACAGCAAAAATATGATAGTAATACAAATGCATTTGTATCTTATACCAATGTTGTGCCCAACAAAGGATCATTTCAAAATCAAGAGTTTAAAGAAAATATATTTGCACTAACATATTACATAATATACAAATTCTAATAGAAGTCCAAGTGAGATTATAAGGGTATTGCTTAGATACAACTTTATCACATTATCTCCTTTACAACCTCTAAGATGAACCAAATATTATTGTCACTATCATAGAATATGTGGGCATCATACAAATCATTGTTTGGATCTAAAAAAGAAGATCCAACATATAGTTTATAAAGGTGATCCTACAATAGATAAATATCACTTTTTATCATAAATGTTCTAAAAAATCCAAAAAACCCAAAAAATCCAATATTCAAGAAAATACAAAGAAATTTAAATAGTTCAAAAAATAATTTTTTTTTGGCATTCCCATGTTTATTACATCATAGGAATTTATGTAATTATTTTATATTAGTATATATTATATCATTTTATTCCTATACAAACATATGTTTCAGGCATATTTGAGTTTGATAAAAGCATACCCAAACATATGACATATACACTTACATATGTTTTACATTTCCACTACCCATGTCATATATTATATTGGGGGAATTTGATCATTTAGTCATGATTAATACATGTTACCTATACTTTATGATTATTTATTCATTATCATGCTTGATATTATATACTTATTCTACTCATATCTATATTTGTGTTCATATTATTCAGTGTACTTGATTTGATATGTCACATATAGTTTTTTACTAACACATATATCTAGAAAATAGTATGATATGCTTATGTTGTTCTAGACACAAAAAATCTACACACTATGATTCTGAGTGTTGAAACATCCCTAGACCACCTTAGGAACCCCTTAGGACCAATCTGACCCTTTGACCCCTAACTAAGCCTAATCATAGTTACTTTAACCAAACTATCTTAACCTAACCTTTTGCCTACTTTTACCCTTTACCCTCGACCACCGATGGTTAGGATGACCATTGATGGTCACCTTGACCATTGATAGTCAGGCTGTACCTCCACAACCACCAACATACAAACCACCTACCTTGATTTTCTAAATATAAATCATTTAAATCTACGTGTGAGCCATTACATGAGAGAGTTAAAATTAGGAAGCCTAGTTCATGTCTTATTACAACTCTCTTTCCTTGCCTATAAGAAGAGAGGAATAAGGAGGTGAAGATCATCTATAATTATTATCAAGAGATTATACATCCATAATTCTCTTTTTATAGGTCAATCATCATTAGCAACATAGTGAACCAACTTTCACATTAGAGAGCCAACTTGCCACTTTAGCTCCACCAAAGCACCAAGTACCATTACTCCATTACAATCACACCAAACTTCACCAATGAGTCAACCATCTCAAGCATCCACTTGATCAACTTTTTTCAAGATAATTACTTAATTTCTAGTATTCAATTACTTTATTTTCCTTTTGTACTCAGCCCAAAACCAATCCATATCCTAGAATCCCACTTTGTGACCCCGCCAATCAACCATTCACCAACCCAGATCTACACTTAGTAACCACTAATGATTGTCTCAACCACTGATAGTCTATCCAATCACTAATGGTCACCCTAACTACCAATAGTTAGCCCAACCACTAATGGTCACTGTGACAATAAATTATAGCAAGCTATTTCCACCTACTTACCCCTAATAAAATCTAATTTTTTATGTCCTTACTTATTCATAGACCTTTGACTGATTTTTTAAAGTAGACCCTAATCACCTAGAACTAATATTAATTATCTTATTGCTATTTTAATGATTTATAGTCTATTTATTTAACAAGTATCTTTTGTGCTCAATTTCAATACCTTTTGATTCTTGATGCAAGTAATTTCTATTATGTTTATAAATTTAATTATTTAAAATGTGTGGATTGATAGCCCCTAAAGAAGCTCTTGCTTCTAGGATATACCTATCATGTAATATCCCCTTCTAATAGGGATATATGAAAGACACAAAACTCTGATACCAAAGACAAAAGCTCTGATACCACTGTAATATCCCTTCGAATATCAAAACAAAGCTCTAAATTGCTTATCTAAATTTTTGCAAAAATATCTTCAAATAGATAAATAAATCACAGTATAAACTCTTATTTATTTGCTCATAAGCTTACAATAATCCTCTGTCAAGTATACAAAGAATATTGAAAGTACGGCCTGAATAGCCTGAATATTCCGCAAACTGGGAAAGAATTTTGAATCTGGTTCATCTCGGCCTGCTATGCGAAAAAACACAATCACCAACGTCGGTTATACTTCCGTCGTCGGTCGATCTGTAGTCGTTATTTCACCGATGTCAGTTGTATGTTGACTGATGTCGGTCTCTGTAAGTATCTGTTCGCCGATGTCGGTACCTGTACTTTCTGTTGATGCGTACAGATTTTCATGGATCTGTACAGAATTCGTATGGCCGCTGATATAACACAACCTGTATGCTTGATCTTGATCTGTAGAGTTATGGGCTAATACACAAGATCTATATCTAGATAATTCTTGAATCAAAACCCAAAAATAATGAAATACCTGTAAACCCTTATGATAGCTTCTGAGTGAAGTTATCTCTCAAATACCTGTAATACTATGATAACTTCTGGGTGAAGTTATCTCTCAATTTGGCAATAGATCGGCTGATCTTTCACAACCTCTGAATCGCACACAATGAAGAGTTGACGTTCTTCAATGCAATTGGAATCCTGGAACCCTTGGCTCAGTCTTCATAGAAGAATTTCTTAACAAGAATCAATATCAAAGATAATCATGAATACAAACTCTCTCCCATGAGAGATCCTTATACCCCTCTAAAGGTGTGCTTGCTAAAATTAGATTCCATTAAATTAGACTTAGGGCTTCCTTAAATTAGAACTAGGGTCTTAAAATTAGACCAATTCTTAAATTAGAACTAGGGTCTTAAAATTAGACCAATTCTTAAATTAGAATTAGGATCCTAAAATTAGACCCAATAATTAATAATTAATAATTAATTAATAATTAATTAAAATCGGACCAAATAATTAATATTTGATTAAATCAATCAAATATTAATATCTCCCTTAATTCATGTCCGAAAGAGCCCAAACGAAAGCCAAGCCCAGCTCCATCAAGACCCTCTATCCATCTCATCAGCCTACGAGGGTCGCATAATAGGCTAATCATCTATTCTGCACATGTCAACTAAAAAGGGGACATGACATATCACTAGGAAATCCACCTAACTATCTTTCTAACAAACAAATTTGCTTTAGTGTTTTCTTATCTACAAGGCATCCTCCCAAGCCAAAGAAGAGTTCTTCACAATCATCTGATTCAATGCATGCACAATCAAACAATTTTTTTAACCATATCTGTACTCAGTTTTTTCTTCTTCTCTTTTCGAAACATAAGCAAGAAATTCACTAAAACATTTTGGTATGCCTGGTGGGACCCTTGTGTCTTTACTTGGGTTTCTTTTGATTGTACCTTCTCTCTATTCTATGTTCATAAATGAAATTAAAAGTTTCTTTTGGTATTAAAATTAAGTGCATACATCAATTTTTTGTAAATTTAGCTCACATAGTTTAACTTAAATAAAAGTAATCTATTGTAGATTCACTCTTTGTTACACACACTAAACCAAACCACTTTCATCAATTAAACATCAAACAAACTTGAGATAAGGCCCAACTAGGATTTCATCACCTAGTGGTCTTACTCTTTCCAAATAATCCTACTTGGAGGTCATTACCAAGGGGAGAACCAACTCAGCTCTCTAGTTGAGTATAAACTTTGGATATCAATATATATTGGCTAATGACCTAATACCCCTATCGCTATAGTGTGTGGAGTGAGGGGGTAGGTCCAAATACCAAGCCACATATTGATTCCAATAAAAATTATTTTTGAGAGCCTAAACACAACTTAAAACAAACCTTAGACTTCTTTTCTAGTACCCACTCCACAAGCCAATTTTAGTCACACAACTTCTTAAGGCATAAGCCAAAAGAGAGATTAATAAAAACTATAGGGCTTAATGTATCTTTTAGAGTGTGATTTGATTTATTTGATCATTTATTGCCTTATTTTTGTTTGAGTAGTAAGGTTGTTTATGATTTATATCTCCCTTATCTCATATGGTTCTCACTCACCAATAATGAAGGAACCTTGCAGAGAAAAATATGTCACCAAGCCATCCTATCTCTTCCACCTCTTCATCCATGGATTACACCTCTAAACCAAAAAGTTATCCTCATCCCTTAGGAAGTCCTACGTTCCCTTATGAGGTTCCCTAAGGAGATGAAAAAATTTCCACCTTCATAGATAATAATCTCATGGCCCTACAACATTATCTTATAACCATGTCTTATCGTACCCTAGTTTTGGCCCCATTGATAGATCCATCTTATGGCATGCCTCTCCACCTCATGGGGAACACCTCTATTTCCATGGTTAAAACCAAAACATTAGCTATTCAAGCCTCCTCATCTAGCAAAAATCCCTTTGAGAATACTATAGACAACCAACAAACCCATACTATGAATGCACTTATACCTTCTACTCATACCAAAAACTCCTCCATCTTAGGATCAAGCCAACCTCTAACCACCTAAACTCCCTCCACTACAAGAGTGCCTTCCTCTAACATTACCAACCTTCCTTCAACTACCCCAAATTCATCAAAAACTACTCCACTTCAAAGAATTATGGTGTCTGTACCCTCCACCTTACCTCTGATCAGTATGAGGGTCATCACCCTTCCATTAGTCAACAACCCAACTACTGCTCCTACACATCAAGCACCTATTACACCAAAGCTATGCTACATCCCTAACCTATAAGGCCATGTACCCCTACCCACTACCAAACCACTTACATATACCTATCCTTATGTATCTTCCACCCAACCATTGGCATCCACATACCAATATGTGGTAGTTTCTCAACCTTCTAGCCACTATCAATATCTCACCTAACCACCACAATAGTATGCATCTTACAACCTTCTAGGTGCATAAACCTAAGTAAACCTAATTAATATGCTTATGGATAATATGACCAACTTATAGTCATCCATTTTAGGTGCTCACATATTATCATATGACCAAAGCTATAATGAGCCCATCCATCCATCCATACCTATTAGGCCATATCCTCCCCAATGGGAACATCCCAAGTTATCTAAATTCTAAAGAAAGGAGGATCCCCAATAGCACCTTAGGAAATTTATTCATGTTTGTTATCTAATTGCATATGATGATTCCCTCCTCTACACCTTCCCCATGTCCTTAATTGGTATGGCATTAGACTAGTATAGTGATATACCAAAGCACTCCCTCTTCTCCTTCACCCAGTTAGCTCAAACTTTCTTAGAGCATTTTTTGATAAATATCTCTAAGAAAGTTTCTATCACTAACCTCTACTCTATCTGATAGTTTAATATTGAATCCATTTCCAATTTTATAGCTCATTGGGGGAGCTTAATTAACCAACTTTACTTTTTTTTGCCTCAACCCAAACTAATAAAGCTCTTTTCTCAGGCATATGCCAAGCATATCTCCTCTACAATGCATGTCCAAAGATTCTAAACCTTTGATGAATATTTTACCATAGGGTGTAAGTTATAAAATAGGTCCATTGACAAAGGAAAGCTAAATTTTAAAAACAAGAACTCTACCTACAAAACTAATGAGGCTTCTTCCTCCAAACTGAACAACCAGTCCAATACCAATACCAAGAGAAAGGGAATCATGAATGAGGTTGTCCTTAAAGACACTCCACCATTTATCAATCAACCAAATTCCTCTAACTCCTCTAAGTAAAAAATGAGAAACCAAAACTAGAATAACTAAAAGTAATTCACCCCACTTAGGGAGTCTTATGCTTCAATCTTAGAGAAGTTATTGAAAGATAATATCATACATCTTCCTCCTATCAAACCACCTCAAAAATATGATTCTTCTCATCCCAAACCTAGTTGGTACAACTAGAATGATAGATGTGTCTTCCATCAAGTAATACAACATGATGTTAGTGTTGACGCAGAAGATTGCACCATTGGCAGGAGGCCGAGCTCCTACCTTCTTCACGTAACAATGGAAACTCCCCTCTCACCTGTGGGACTGGCAAAGCTAGAGGGGAGAGTCTCTAGATGAGGGATAACTCCCTCTGATGTATCTTTTATGCCCTAGTTTCTCCTACTACTAACAAAAAAAATGTAAAAAGAGGGGGATGAAAAGGGAGAGAGAGATGATGAAAACAAAGCCTAAGCCTTAAAAAAAAAGAAAAGGTGATACACCAAAAAATGTGATCCACCCAGCCTAAATATACACTTTTCACCAAAAAGAAGCACCTATGCACTTCATCTAGAGTGAGAAAACCTTTTACATCAGTGGGTTAGGGGTCCATGGAGATACAGGGAGGAAATAACTACTAGAGGCGTTCTGAGACAAACTACAATAGCCTATTCACTTCACCTATACTCCTTTAGGGACACTTCTGATAGACCTATAAAAGGAAACTCAAAAATGCACTAGACATGTTGAAATAATTTGGCAAAAGCATTTAGAAAATGACTTAACATAGAATCAAGGCATAGACACATACTAAAGATACAAAACTTAGAATGGAGGTAAAAATGCTATGTTTCGATTCAAGGTAAATTTCTGGCAGAGCTCTACCTTACAAGCCTGAGAAATTTTTGGGCAGAGTTTTGCTTTAAGGCTAAGAGCAGATGCCTTTCTCAAAAGAGAAGTTTAAAATATAAAGAAAGAGTAATATAACTTGGCACTTCTTGGGAAATATTTTTTTGGCGCTCATTATTGCAAGTGGCCCATGTGCAATTTAAATCTTGGGAAGAGGAAACCATTGTTACTGATGTCATCCTTCAGAAGAGGCCTATTAGAACTATGTTTTAACATCACCAAAATTGAATTTGGCATTTAAACATTAATGTAAGGGCATGGCCATGCCTCTTTTATACAAATAGACTGTGGTTTGTCCCCTGATCAATGCCAACTATAGAAAATAGGTTGCACCACTCGTCTGACAATGACTCACCTTCCCTTCACCACTTGAATGCTTTGTCATTTTTGCTCTTTGTCTTCTTCCTACCCTTTCAGCCCTTAGGGGTGATATTTTGGGAGGTCACTACATTCCTTGGGCTCCTTCCATGATTTGGTGCTAAGGTAGTTCAAAAACAATGACTACTTCACTATGTTAAATTTGACGTTCACACAGCTGTCACCCAACAGCTAGTTTGCCTGCTTAAATTTGATAACTTTTGAGATGTCACTATCCTCAGCAAAAGTTGTCAGGTCTTTTGTTTCAAGATTTTTCCCTACAATTTTTTTATTTTAGGCTTTTTCTCATGGATAAAAGTCTGTAGGAATTGGCCACTCTTTGTCTTCTCTGTCAGGCTCTTTGAAATGTTCTCTTCCCTCTACAAGGGCTTTTAAATCTTGAATTGCCCTCCACAAGGGCTTTTGAACCCATTGTTACCCTTCAACTATAGGGCACACCCTTGAACCAAGCTATTGAACCAAAATTGGTTCAACGGTTTAATTGGTTCAACAGTTCAACCACTGCGTGCCGAGCCTATTGAACCAAGCCTTTGAACCAATTCGTTGAACTTAAGCGTTGAACCAAGTGATTGAACTAGTTCAATAATTCAACAAAGCATGTTGATGAACTTACCAATGGACCAAGTGTCTAAACCTACCAATGAACTTAGTGCTAAAGTGTTGAACCAATGCCATTGAACCACCCTTTGAACTAGTTTAATGGTTTAAAGCTACGTGCCGATGAACCAAAACACATTAAACTTTAACCGCTAAACCAAGGCCTTGAACTTTGCCAATGAACTCTATAATGAAATTTAAATGTTGAACCTAAATTAAACCAAAGGTGTTGAACTAAAGGTGTTGAACCAAGCCTAAAAAATGAAGTGATGGACTTGAAGCGATGAACCAGGCTTTGAAAAGGAGTGATTGAATTGCCGATTGAACCAAGGCTCGAACCAAGGCCAATTAAATTACTGATTGAACTAGGCATTGAACCAAGGCATTTAACCAAGTTTAATGGTTTAATGATGCCAAAATTATTCATTTTCTTCATACTAGAGCCTGAAGAAGCCTTGTAAAACTTGGAACTCTCTGAACTGATCCTTCATGCACCAAAGGACTGACCTGGAGAGTCCGTAGAAATCCAAAACCTGTAGAGTCTATAGATTTAGACCTATAGAGTCCATAGATTTAGAGAGATTCATGAAAAATCAAAAAATGAAATGGCCTAGAATAGTAGGGATAGAAGGGGACCAATTATTGGCCTATTGGGCAAAAAATGGTCAACAAATTGGCAACTCTCAGGGGAAGCATGCCTGCTATGCTTAAAGACCAGTTGCCTTATAGTCCATTGGGCACAGAGTTAGATGTAGCTTTGAAGAAAGTTAGAAATAGCCCCAAAAGGTTAGATAATCAAAACATGAAGCTTTTTACCCCACATGCAAAGGGAAACACACAAGGCTAAAAACACTACCTATGCAAACTGCACTTAGGGAAAGTAGGAAAAGAAACTGAAAGCAAACTACTATATATAGCTTACTAGGAATGCTTGCCTCCCTCCTGGCTCAAAAGGAAAACTTCTTAAGTCCCCTTCTTGGAAAGAAAACTTATGGTGTCAAGTAATTAGTTGAATGAAAAAGAGATTTGGTGACCTACTCCTCTCGCCTATCACCTGAGTTGGCTTGTATCTGAGTGGATCAGAATCAAACATGCTTCTGACATATGTGTACTTTGCTTGTCCATAGAAGCTTGTTGAATGCTGGTCCTTCATGCTAGTGCTCTTCACCAAGAAATCAATGGCTACTGGCTCATCACCATTAGCCCTTTGATATGCACATTCCCTTTGCAATGCATCATGATCTGACTCATTTCCTTCTGCCTCATTGTAGACTCTATCAGACTCATCCTTTGCTTCCTCTTGGCCTTCTTAAATAAGGGTGACTATGGTGATGTCTGAAATGGACTCAAAAAATGATTTCTCATCCCATAGAACATCACCTCTTTGTTTGAAGCTTTCTTCTTCAAGGCCTTCCTCCAAGAAGATAGATCTCTCATTTTCCTCCTCAAAGATCAGGACCTCTAGATGTTCAAAGGTATCCTCCTGATCCTCCTCTAACTCAAGCTCCTCAGTGTAGTCATCTTCCTCATCAAATTAGCAAGGAAGTTCATCAAATAGAGGGGAAGAGATATCACCATGAATTTGTTCCTCCTCGTATTGTTGGAACATTTGCATATATGCAAGACCTACATCTTCTCCATTGCCGATGGTGTCTTCACAAGAAGCATCAATGATGATTTATTCTTCATTGTCACTCATGACAGCCTATTGGGGAACTACAAATTGGATATTTTGCTCCTCACCTGCCTCTTGCAAAATAGGTTCCTCCTTGAGAAGGGGTGAAGTGGAAAAACTATGTGGAAGAGGAGGCAGTCCTTGAGCTAGGACCGAATGATTCTCCTCCTTCCACTTGGTCAGCACTTCATCTATATTAGGTGTGGCCTGATATTTCTCTTGGAAATGTGTAAGTGGGGTGTGTTTAGACATGGAATGTGTCATTGTGTCTAAACCATCCATCACACACTGGCTAAGGAATCTCTTTTTAGATTCCAACTCTATAATTCTCTTAGCTAGATCTTCTTGGAAGAGCTTTTCCTAGAGGTCATCAGCATTATCATGAACGGGAGCAGCTTCATCTTCTTCAAGGTTTTGAGAAAAACCTTGCTTCTCCTCCTTCTTACCCCATGATTCTACTATTTGTCCCCAATTCAGGATCTTGGAATTGGAATTTTTATCCTATGAACAGGTAGCAACTTTGTCTTCTCTAAGGTCTTGGGGCTCCTCCATGAGGTCTGGAAGTTCTATCTCTCTTTCAAGAAGTAGTCTCATCCTAGCCTCTAAATCTTCAATTTGCTTGGCTAGATTATCCTGAAAGAACCTTTCTTGGAGGTCACTAGCATCATCCTCTTCAAGGCTCTAGGCTGGTTCCTGGCATTCCTTCCTCCATCTCAAAATTTTCACCTCATGTTGAAAAACTTGGGGAGGTTGAGCAATGCTAGGAAGAGACTGTGGATGCATTGGGAGAGTCTCTTGAAGAGGGATGTGCTGGCTTGTGATATTTCCCCCAATGGAAGATTCACAATATAATGAATTGAGAAGATTGATCTCCATGGGGGGTTACTCTGATGCCCTTTGATGTTGGAAAGCCAGGCACGTGGGATTGAGAGCAGATGTGTCAGATGAGCTAGAGTGGGCAAGTGCTATCTGATAGAAAGGATTTAGTACAAAAGAGGGGGCTTTCTTTAGAATAAGAGGGGGCACACAAGGCTAACTACTTTGAATAGATGGATTTCTCCATTGTGCTATCTCCTCCTCCATAGATTGCAAGATCTGAGCTTGCCTGAACAAACACTCCTCTTTATACATTAGCTCCTACTAATATTTGTACTGCTCCTCCAATCTGTTAATCTCCATTGTCTACTTCTCAAACTCCAGCGCCACCTCCCTTATCATTGAAGGGAAACTAGGAGAGCTACTTGAGGTGATTCTCTAAAAATCTTGAGTCTGATCATGGTAATATGAAGGAATACAAGGCCCATGATTTTGTGTAGAGGGATTATACATACAAAAGTGATTTATTAATGGCATCTAGGATACTTAACCAGCTGATTCAACTTAGAGTCACCATTGGTGTTTGATGCAAAAGCCTCCAAAGGCTGGTTGGTCAAAGAACACACCAAAAATTCTTCAACTCTATGGACACAACTTGTCCTAGTTGGTCCCACTAGGTGTGCCAAAAATTGTTGACATGAAAGATTACACCCTTAGCAAGAGGCTGAGCTCCTACCTTATTCATGCAACAATGGAAACTCCCCTCTCGCCTGTGGGACTAGTGAAGCTGGAGGGGAGAGTCTTTAGATGAGGGCTAGCTCCCTCTGATGTATTTTTTAGGCCCTAGTTTCTCCTATTGCTAACAAACAAAATGTAAAAAGGGGGGATGAAAAGGGAGAGAGAGATGCTGAAAACAAAGCCTAAGCCTAAAAAAAAAGAAAAGGTGATACACCAGAAAATGTGATCCACCCAGCCCAAATATACACTTTTCACCAAAAGGAACTACCTATACACTTCATCTGAAGTGAGAAAACCTTCTGCATTAGTGGGTCAGGGGTCTGTGGAGATATAAGGAGGAAATAACTACTCGAAGCATTCTGAGACACACTACAGTAGCCTATCCACTTCACCTACACTCCTCTAGGGATACTTCTGACAGACCTATAAAAGGAAACTCAAAAATGCACCAGACATGCTAAAATCATTCTGCAAAAGCATTTAGAAAATGACTTAACACAAAATCAAGGCATAAACACATACTAAAGATGCAAAACTTAGAATGGAGGTAAAAATGTTGTGTTTCGATTCAAGGTAAATTTCTAGCAGAGCTCTACCTTACAAGCCCAAGAGATTTTTGGGTAGAGTTTTGCCTTAAGGCTGAGAGTAGATGCCTTTCTCAAAAGAGAATTTTATAATATATAGAAAGAGGAAGAGAACTTGGCCCTTCCTAGGAAAGATTTTTTTGGTGCTCATTTCTGCAAGTGGCCCATGTGCATTCTGAATCTTGGGAAGAGGAAACCACTGTTACTAATGTCATCCTTCAAAAGAGGCCTACTGGAACCATGATGTACCATCACCAAAATTGACTTTGGCATTAAAAAATTAATATAAGGGCATGGACACGTACCTCTTTTTTACAAATAGACTGTGGTTTGTCCCCTCATTAATGCCAACTATAGAAAACAGGCTATGTTGCTCGTCTGACAATGACTCACCTTCCCTTCACCACTTAAATGCTTTGTCATTTTTGCTCTTTGTCTTCTTCTTTCCCTTTCAACCCTCAAGGGTGATCTTTTGGTAGGTCACTGTGTTCCTTGGGCTCCTTCCATGATTTGGCACTAAGGTAGTTCAAAAATAATGGCTACTTCACTATGTTAAATTTGATGTTCACGTGGTTGTCACCCAACGGCTAGTTCACTTGCTTAAATTTGATGACTTTTGGGATGTCACCATCCTTAATAAAAGTCATTGAGTCTTTTGTTTTGGGATTTTTCCTTGTGGGTTTTTCTATTTTAGGCTTTTTTTCTTGCGAATAAAAGTCCGCAAGAATTGGCCACTCTTTGTCTTCTCTATCAGGCTCTTTGAAATGTTCTTTGCCCTCCACAAGGGCTTTCAGATCTTGAAATGCTCCCTACAAGGGATTTTGAACCCATCACTTCCCTCCAGCTATAGGGCACCCCCTTGAACCAAGCTATTGAACCAAAATTAGTTCAACGGTTCAACCACTACGCATCGAGCCCGTTGAACCAAGCCTTTGAACTGATTCATTGAACTTAAGCATTAAACTAAACGATTAAACCAAATGATTCAACTGGTTCAATGGTTCAATGAAGTGCACTGATGAACTTTCCAATGGACCAAGTGTCTAAACCCCCTGATGAACTTAGTGCTAAAGTGTTGAACCAATGCCATTGAACCACCCATTGAATCGGTTCAACGGTTCAAAGCTGCGTGCTGATGAACCAAAACACGTTGAACTTTAACCGCTGAACCAAGGCCTTGAACTTTGTTGATGAAATTTAAACATTAAACCCACATTAAGCTAAAGGTTTTGAACCAAAAGCATTGAACCAAGCCTAAAAAATGAAGCGATGGACTTGAAGCGATGAACCAGGCTTTGAAAAGGAGCGATTGAACTGTCGATTGAACCAAGGCTCAAACTGAGGCCGATTGAACTACCGATTTAACCAAGCATTAAACTAAGGCATTAAACTAAGTTCAATGGTTCAACGATGCCAAACTTATTCATTTTATTTAGACCAGAGCCTGAAGAAGCCTTGTAAAACCTAAAACTCTCTAAAATGATCCTTCATGCACCAAAGGACTGACTTGTAGAGTTTGTAGAAATCCAAAACCTGTAGAGTCTATAGATTTAGACCTACAAATTCTATAGATTTAGATATATTCATGTAAAATCAAAAAATTAAATGGCCTAGAATAGTAAGGACAGAAGGGGATCGATTTTTGGCCTGTTGGGAAAAAAATGGTTAACAGTTAGTAGGTGTAACAC
The DNA here is from genome assembly GCA_037957365.1 of Torreya grandis. Taxonomy (NCBI): domain Eukaryota; kingdom Viridiplantae; phylum Streptophyta; class Pinopsida; order Cupressales; family Taxaceae; genus Torreya; species Torreya grandis. Next base: position 78,143 of record JARHVA010007495.1, on the reverse strand, counting down.
CTTCAAGAGTGTAATCTAAATTCTCATTGTTAAGGGAGATATTTTGTTCGATAACCCCAATGTACCTTAAAAATAGGTCCTTGACATCTTTAGGAAACCTTTTATAATACATATTCCTACCAAAAACAAGATCCACATGGTTGAGTGTTCCCACGATGCCCATACTATTAACATGGTTCTTGGCACAATCATTATTGGAGAACCTATTGACCAACCTATTTATTCTTTTCCCTCTCCTCTTATTGAGGTAGTGGAGTTACCTTCTCCTATTTTGGATACCTAAAATAATAAATGCCCTTTTCTCCCTTTCCACTTATCAAGGTCGTAGAGCCATCAACCCCTTCTTTGAATGACATACTAGAACAAACATCCATTCTACCTTCCCTCTTGACCACCGAGCAACTTACTACCCTTTCATAGATCATTATGGAAGAGGAATACCCTATGTCTACACCTCTCATGGAGGATCCAATTACCTCAACTTTGCATCCTTTGATTGAGGAAGAGGACAAGGTTACCATCTCTCTTTCCCAATTGATGAGTCTATCCTTTGAACTTATTCCATAGAGAACCAAACTGACCTATAAACCATTCTTTAGACTAGTCTAGAGATTAGAGTTTGTTTCTAAACCCAAATTAGATTGGGCTACCTTTTGACAACAACTAGGCATACCTTACTTACTAGATTAGAACCTTTAACCCTTTCTTTGTCAGACCAACCTAACACTTATATTAACCAACTTATTATCATATCTACCCAACAAAACAAAACCTCTACCAAAGTAACCAACCCTCAACCACCTAAGTCAACCAAGACCCAAATAACCAAACCCCATTTTATCACCCCAACAAAATAAACCAAAATCCTTGGTACCTTCTTTACACCAAGCCTTAGTCACCCATTCATGAAAGTGGACCTAACCTCTTCAAACCCACCAACCAAGCACCAAACCAAAGAAACCAAGGAGGTAAAACCACCCAAAGGCCCAAATTTTTCCTCCCTCAACCTTTTCATCCACTTTGGGATCTCATCCTTCTACATTAAGAAGGAATCCCATTATCTCTACCAAAACCCCACCACCTCTTTTGGTTACACCTTCACAGTTGCTTTCTGACATACCTCTCTTCATCACACTAGTAATATCCAAACTACTTACCTTTTAATCTTCCACCTCTCACCCACCAACCTCCTTGCATAAATTGAATCCATCAATAAGGTGCACCACCCTACCCAAAATGCCTACCATAAAACCTATTTACAAATAACCTTCTATGCAAACCATCAAATCAAAGATTGCTACACCTTTACCACCTTTAGTTGAGTCCTACTCAACTATTTTACATAAGTTATTGAAAACTTATTGTTTAGCCTTACCTCCCATCAGACACTTTGACCCTCTTGCTTTAAAACACATCTGGTACAATGATCACCAAGTGTGCTCTTATCATAGGGCACTCGATCATGATAAGAAGAATTTCAAATCTCTCCAAACCATTATCCATTAGTTTTATGATGAGGATGATTTATTAATAGATGAACCTCCTACAAGCCCCATACCAATCCAACCAATAATAACCCCTACCCAACACCTACCTACTCCTCTACTCTCACCTAAGATTGAATATGAGTCTAACCAATGTAGTAACCCAACTCCCTCTCTTATCCATACTATCAACATGGTCATGAAATCATAATAGAAGGATAATGGGAAGGCTAAGGTGTCCATTCTATGGATGTATCCATCTTCAACCTCCTAACCAACCTACACCCAACCATCTCCACCTTCAACTGAACCTAAGGTGTCTATTTTAGGTGCCTCCTAATCTAACCCCTCAAATCCATTAAGAGAGTTATCCTCAAGCATATTCACCAGACCCTTATTAAAATGAGCTTGTATGAGTTGATCTCTACCTCCCCTTACCATCACCAAGTGCTGATTGAGGCATTGTAATCCATAGAGGTCCAGCCTGAAGACCCCCAACCTCTAGTAGCCTTTATTGGTGCCCTTCAAAATTTCAACCTTATTACCTTCAAGGATTCATAAATACCCTCTATCCATCTAGATGACCTAGATTCCCATATCTTTATTATCTTATACATCAACCAAATCCATATTAAATGGGTCATGATTGATAGGGGAGCTAGTATTAACATCATCTCCTCCCATGCCTATAACCAACTCAACCTGTCTAACAATGTCATGTCTAAAATGTCAGCTATCCTTAGATAATTCAATAATACCATGGCCACTACCTTGGGAAATGTCATCCCTCATATCCATTTATGACCCCATATGCTCCTCAAACTCTTCTATGTAGTGGAAGGTGAATTGTAATACAATGTTTTTCTATGATGACCTTGGATTTTATCTATGGGTTGCATCTCCTCTACCCTTCACCATTGCATTAAGTTTGAGCATGAAGGATAGGACATTATGATCCAAGTTTACCCAAGTCCCTTCTCAACATGAAACATGACCTAAAGACCCAATGATGTCCTCTTACCTCCATCTAACACACCTTTAATAGACAAAAATAAAACTTTAACCATAAAAGTAGACATCTTATCCTCTTTTTCCAATGAGGAATCTATTATCTCATCCATCCCTTTGGACCAAATACCCACCATCAACCCTTTAGAATCAATATTCCATCACCTTTTACTAGGGGAGTATCACCTCCTCACCCTTGACACTTTCCCTACTCCCTAAGAATATGGGAAACTTGACCATCAATAGAGATATAACCTCGATGTCAACAATATTTTTCCTTTTAGACCTCCCCTTATCAAACCCATTTCATCTATGGGGGCCTCAATAAACCCCTTGGTTCTTTTACCACACCTCTTTCACCCTAACCATTTACTATCGGCTTCTCCTACCTCGATAAACCAAGATTTACAAATACATATCTCCATTGATGTGCTTGGAAAGGATTTAGCCTTAGGTGATATGAACATGGGCCATATGAGTTGATTTCCATTGAAAATATAAATCCTCATGAGAAACATGTCCTTGGCTTCATCCTACCTAATAATAATAAATCTAAACCACCTACCATCACCATTATTGAAGAAGACACCCCTTCCTTGCCAACCTCTCCACCACTTATGCATGAGGATGATGACATCATCCCATCAATATTTTTTTCCATCAACATGATCAACCTAGGACCCTTGACTTATCAAAAGGAGGGGAAAATTGTAACCATCCCTTTGACCATCCTGAGATGATAGGAGATGACTCCCCTACCATTAACACTATTCAGTGCTAGGATTATGATTATATTCTCACCTACATTAGTGTCCCAAATTCTTCCATTCACAAATCCCTTCTGTTTGAGATGGCAACCATGTTGAATGAATCCACCATGAATATTAACCTGGGTACTCTGGAGAGCCCCCACATTGTCAAAATTGGCTAATCACTAAATGTCAAGGAACTTTAGGATTTTACCTCTTTCCTCCAAGACCATAATATAACATTCACTTGGTATTACAATGACGTGCCTATAATTGACCTTACTACTGCTACCCATAATATATTCACCCACCATGATTCTAAATTTTTCAAGTAAAAAATTTGATGCATGCACCCTCACATAGCCCTTCTCATCAAATAAGAGCCTTAACATCTTCTATCTATCAATTTCATTCAACACATTGACTATCCTCAATGGGGCTCAAATGTTGTGCCTATCACCAAAGTCATAATGGGACTATACATTTATGTGGACTTTCATGACCTCAACTTCACTTGACCCAATTATGAATTTCCCTTATCGAGCATCAACCATCTTGTTGATCTTATATCTAGCCATGAGATGTTATCTCTCATAGACATATTCTCGAGTCATAATCAAATCCTAATTGCACTTAAAAATCAACATAAAACTAAACCAATTTTACCACCCCATAGGGAGCCTTCTACTACAGAGTCATGACTTTTGTATTAAAGAACACTAGAGCAACCTAAAAACGTACCATGACTTACATCTTCCATGACCTTATCCATAAATTATCAAGGACTATGTGGATGAACTTATAGGAAAATCCAAACTCTAAAAGGATCATTTAGACATTCTAAAGATCATCTTTGAATGCCTCATACACTACCACATCTACCTAAACCCTAAGAAGTGAATTTTTAGGGTATTGTCAAGAAATTTTCTTGGATTTATCATTTTACTTTGAGGAATAGAAGTTGATCCCACCAAGATTAAATCCATCCTCAAAATTCTCCCTCTAACCAATATTAAGCATCTTCATATTTTGCAAGGGAAGCTCTAATCCATTCGTCACTTTATCTCCTAGCTTTTGGATCAATGCCAACGTTTCCACCACATTATAAAGAGGGATGTATATTTCAAGTGGAATAGAAATTGTCCAAATGCCTTTGATTCACTTCAAGAGTAACTTTTGTCTCCACCTGTCCTCACCCCTCCTAAGGATGACTAACCTTTCTACCTATATATCTCTGCTACTGACCACTCCCTAGGGGTAATGTTGGCTCATCGAGAGGAAAAACATAAATAAAAATCCATAAATTACATTAGCCACATGCTTGTATAATATGAGACTTGATATACCCATACCAAGAAGCTTTGCTTATCTTTAGTCTTCATGGCTACCAAACTTCACCACTACCTCCTTAACCACAAAACCTATGTCATAACCAACACTGACCCACTCAAGTACATGCACTCTAAGCCATACCAAAACCAAGGTATGGCCAAGTGGATCATGCTTTTAGTAGATTTTGACATTGAGTTCCTTTAGCAAAATTCAATTAAAGGGCAAGTCATTGATAGCCAATTGGCTGAAGCACCAATAGAAGACAACCAACATCCTCCTTTTAAGTTCCTTGATAAGTCTATTATGACCCTCTCTTAAGTGAAATTCACCAATCAAGTCACCATTTTCTTTTATGGATCAAAATGTTAATGTGGTGGGGGAGCAAGTATCATCCTTATCTCCTTTTATGATGAACCTCTTCCTTTGTTTGTTAATCTTGATTTTGAATGTACTAATAATATGGCTAAGTATGAAGCCTTAGTTTTAGGCCTTGAAACTTCCTTATCCCTAAGAGTCAAAACAATCAATATCTTTAGTGACTCCCAACTTGTAATCAATTAAATAAATGGATCTTACCAATTTAAGAATGACATTTTAAAATAGTAACAAATAACTAGTTGACAAACTCTTAACATCATTTAAACACTACTACATCCAGTCAACCTTGTGATCTACCAATAAGTTTGCTGACACAATAGCCTACCTTACCTCTCAAATCCTATATTCACCCTCTAACTCTAAAATATCTATTAGTATCCATAGACTTACCTAACCTTATTATTTAAAATCATGTTCCCCCACCATTTTTAATGTGAAAGAGACCCAACTTGACCTTTGGTATTAGTAGACCTTCAACTACCTCAATCTTTCCATCATTCCTTTAAGACTTTCCATGAATCATTAAAGAGAATTTATCTAGATCACCTCACACTACACCATTATGGGAATAATTATTTTTAAATGTATCTTTGATGGCCTCTTCTTCCATTGCCTACACAGTCATGAAGCCTCTCATGCTATTAGGGAAACGTATGATGGTATCTATGGAGGACACTTTAGTGGCCTCACTATAGATAAATGTATCCTTCACCTTGGATATTACTAGCCTACCCTTAATAAAGACTATTGTGATTATGTGAAAAAGTGTGTTAAATGCCAACAACATGCCAATTTACATCATGTACCTAGCTATAGTCTTCATGTTTCTACTGGTTTTTAGGCCTTTTCACAATGGGGTCTAGACCTCATTAGTGAAATTAATCCTCATTCCTCACAGTGACACCACTCTATCATCACTACAACCTAATATTTTACCAAGTGGGTAGAGAATATTCCTCTATTCTTAACTAAAGTGGAAAAGGTTATCAACTTTACCAACCATCATATCATCTGTTGCTAAAGTTGATCTTGTTGGGAGATAAACCGGAAGCACACAATTTGATTACCAAACCAAGCAACTTAATATGCAGAAATTAACCAGATTCACCAAGTAACTAGAATTCAGAATAACACATGATATGAGAGACAATACACAAATTGTATTAACACTTTATACAGAAAAGAATACAATAAAGAAGATGCCACTTCTTCTCCACCACCTCTTCAGAGGTTTCCCACACCTCAAGTGAACAGTAATTCTTCTCCCCAAAGCTCTCCCTCTCACAGGTCCCAACACCCAACTCAAATACAGAGTTGGTGTTCACCTCCCGTGCTCCACGCACACCACAAGTGCTACACGCACTCCACAAGCACTCCACGTGCTCCACAAGTACTCAAGGTACTTCAAGTAGATCTCCCATGAATCTGCAACAACCTGCAATTCAACAGACCATACTTATGGAAGGAACTCCCTTGCCTTCCTATCGCTCTGTCTGAGTACACACCTGTACTCCAAGTAGATCCTGCCTGATACTGCTCCCTGTTGTGTTGCTGTCTATATGACCTTTCACACCTGCAAATCAAACAACAGTTCTGCTCACCTGTGAACCTCGACCTTGCACACACATACACCTGCAGATCAACGATCTTACTTACCATGTAGATCTCCTATATAGGCCATGCAACTGTGACCAAGATCCTACACTCTTGAAGAATCCAGCTGACTCTCCAATCCAGCACCAACACACCTGGTACTGAGGCACTAGGAGGAATGCACCATTGCTCTACCTCACACACAGAAGGAGCTTATAATTATGCTCTCTTACTCCCTAGCACACTTTTCCAATACAACCATGAGTCTATTATATAGATCTCATCCAAACAATAATTAGACATCTAATTACAATAATTAGATCCGCAGCTCTCAGTCTATAATTAGCCCTAATCATGCAAACACTTGGTTCATTAGCTAACTTCCCGTAATAAACGTAGTCCGAACCACACAGGCGACCGACGCCGGTCCCTATCCGCCTGGGGGTTGCCGACGCCGGCCGATCTCTGACCGACGTCGGTTGCTTTCCTGCCCTATCCTGCCAACGTCGGTTGGCCTGACTGACGCCAGTGTCTCTGACACTTAGCAACTCTCCTGCAACCTCCTCCGTGTCTACATCAGTGAAGCTTTTAGCTCCACAATCCTAACAATCTCCCACTTGGAGATAAACAGCTGCACTATACCTATACCTGTACTCTATCTAATCTATTTCCTGGTTTGTATTCCTCTTCAAGCTCCCACCTGAAGACAACCCACCACACATCCCATGGTGTACCACCTATCATCCGAGTACCCTGCCACATCCGAACCTACAACACCTGTAGTGAAGTCCTGACCCTGCATAGCAACACCTACTGCCGGTCCCTCTCAAAAAACTGAGAACCCACTTCCCCGAATTGGCTCCTAACTCTGACAGCTCCCACTGCATGGGAATACTCAGGTCTATACCAGACCTCATGTGATTTTAGACACTGTACCTGTCTAGCCCCTAGTGTGCTCTGGCTCTGCATCCTGAACCTCGCCAACACCTGATTCACATCAGCTCCCACTCGAGACAAAATCAACCTGTGATCTCCATGTCTCCCATGTCAAAGAATTCTGCTGCTCCAAACTCCCCCTGACATGCCACTGAACTAATCTTACCCTTAGCTCAGCAAAATCCTATATGTACACCCCTGCTAGCTAGCATACTATCCACATACAGCAACAGAATGATGTCGCGACTCATCATCCCCCTGGTAAGACAAAACCACAGTAGTTACCCTGACATTGACTGAAGCCATGCTCTGTCCTCCACCTGTCAAAACCTGTACCACTGTCCTACAGCTCCACAAGACCATATACCTGGTCTTCCATCTCACGTATCCATTCTCTCTATTCTTCTACTAAGGTATCCATTCATCTCTGTGCTTTTATACCTGCTGGCAACTCTACCAAAACACACCTGTCTCATTCTCCTCCAAGGAATCACATCCTCATCCATGCCAAGCTCACACCTGTTTCCTGGATCCTTCCTGCTCTAGAATCAGCAACATGTATAAAGAAGAGGAACAATGAATTTGAGGGCCTACTTACGCCTTCAGTCCTCCGTATGGGTGTTTGAGACTCCTTGACAACATGCTGTCCACCCAAAATTCATTACAGTGACCGACCTCGGTCACTCCACAGTCTGCATCTGACCGACGTCGGTTCCATGCGTCTGTACTTGACTACCAACCTGCCAGCGCTGGTGTCCCTGCTGCCGACGTCGATCCTCTGACCGACATTGGTCTTACATACTACCGATGTCGGTCTCCTGACCGACGTCGATCTTACCCTGCCCGACATCGCTGGCTTCGGTCTGCACATGACTGACATCGGCACCTATCTGTTCGACGCCGGTTCCTCCTGACTGACATCGGTACCTGTGTTCACCTGTGAGTGATGACTTTTTACCCGCGAGCTTCTTTGAATCAAAACCCATGTCCAAACTGCCCTGCTCAGAAGTATCCAGCACCATCCACTGGGTTCTGTCCGCCATCTCCTCCATAAACACCAAGGCTTTCCAGTTCTTAAGCCTGTCAAATATATCTGTCTTCCGCTTAAGAACATGCATCTCCTTCCTGCTCATGTGACCAAGCCTACGAAGCCACGTCTCCGTAACAAAAGAAGAATCAGTAGTATAAACAAGTAGATAAAGGATACCTATTTTCTTACCACCAGCTAATTCAAGTGCATCCGCTGTGAGAGTTCTTGTGCATCTCTCATCACCCAATCTTTCTGAAGAAATTAGCCATATCTCCAAACCTGGGACCTTCATGACCTTCATCAACACCTGTGTGTTGGCCGCCTGCAATTTCAGCTTCACTTCCCCTTTCCCAATTCTTTGGCAAGGCTTACCAGATCCTCTACCTAGGGCTGCATGGAAAGAGGCAACCGAATCTTTTATCCAAGATTCAACTTTATCCAAGAAACCTCCAAGAACATCCTATGCAATAACACCTGCAACATCTGCTTCTTCAGTTTCTTCATGCTGATCTGCTACCAACCAACAATAATCTTTTACCTGCTCTTTCTTTCCATAGGACCGTGAGTGACCATCTGTGCTTTTCAACTCCTCCATTCTTAGCTTACTTTGATCTGCTGTTGCTCTACTCCCACTCGATCAGAAACCCCTGAGAGTGCCCTATAACCAAACACAAAACTTGCTTCCTCCAACCTTAGCTCTGATACCACTTGTTGGGAGATAAACCGGAAGCACACAATTTGATTACCAAACCAAGCAACTTAATATGCGGAAATTAACCAGATTCACCAAGTAACTAGAATTCAAAATAACACATGATATGAGAGACAATACACAAATTGTATTAACACTTTATACAGAAAAGAATACAATAAAGAAGATGCCACTTCTTCTCCACCACCTCTTCAGAGGTTTCCCACACCTCAAGTGAACAGTAATTCTTCTCCCCAAAGCTCTCCCTCTCACAGGTCCCAACACCCAACTCAAATACAGAGTTGGTGTTCACCTCCCGTGCTCCACGCACACCACAAGTGCTACACGCACTCCACAAGCACTCCACGTGCTCCACAAGTACTCAAGGTACTTCAAGTAGATCTCCCATGAATCTGCAACAACCTGCAATTCAACAGACCATACTTATAGAAGGAACTCCCTTGCCTTCCTGTCGCTCTGTCCGAGTACACACCTGTACTCCAAGTAGATCCTGCCTGATACTGCTCCCTGTTGTGTTGCTGTTTATATGACCTTTCACACCTGCAAATCAAACAACAGTTCTGCTCACTTGTGAACCTCGACCTTGCACACACATACACCTGCAGATCAACGATCTTACTTACCATGTAGATCTCCTATATAGGCCATGCAACTGTGACCAAGATCCTACACTCTTGAAGAATCCAGCTGACTCTCCAATCCAGCACCAACACACCTGGTACTGAGGCACTAGGAGGAATGCACCATTGCTCTACCTCACACACAGAAGGAGCTTATAATTATGCTCTCTTACTCCCTAGCACACTTTTCCAATACAACCATGAGTCTATTATATAGATCTCATCCAAACAATAATTAGACATCTAATTACAATAATTAGATCCACAGCTCTCAGTCTATAATTAGCCCTAATCATGCAAACACTTGGTTCGTTAGCTAACTGCCCGTAATAAATGCAGTACGAACCACACAGGCGACCGACGCCGGTCCCTATCCGCCTGGGGGTTGCCGACGCCGGCCGATCTCTGACCGACGTCGGTTGCTTTCCTGCCCTATCCTGCCAACGTCGGTTGGCCTGACTGACGCCAGTGTCTCTGACACTTAGCAACTCTCCTGGAACCTCCTCCGTGTCTACATCAGTGAAGCTTTTAGCTCCACAATCCTAACAATCTCCCACTTGGAGATAAACAGCTGCACTATACCTATACCTGTACTCTATCTAATCTATTTCCTAGTTTGTATTCCTCTTCAAGCTCCCACCTGAAGACAACCCACCACACATCCCATGGTGTACCACCTATCATCCGAGTACCCTGCCACATCCGAACCTACAACACCTGTAGTGAAGTCCTGACCCTGCATAGCAACACCTACTGCCGGTCCCTCTCAAAAAACTGAGAACCCACTTCCCCGAATTGGCTCCTAACTCTGACAGCTCCCACTGCATGGGAATACTCAGGTCTATACCAGACCTCATGTGATTTTAGACACTGTACCTGTCCAGCCCTTAGTGTGCTCCGGCTCTGCATCCTGAACCTCGCCAACACCTGATTCACATCAGCTCCCACTCGAGACAAAATCAACCTATGATCTCCATGTCTCCCATGTCAAAGAATTCCGCTGCTCCAAACTCCCCCTGACATGCCACTGAACTAATCTTACCCTTAGCTCAGCAAAATCCTGTATGTACACCCCTGCTAGCTAGCATACTATCCACATACAGCAACAGAATGATGTCGCGACTCATCATCCCCCTGGTAAGACAAAACCACAGTAGTTACCCTGACATTGACTGAAGCCATGCTCCATCCTCCACCTATCAAAACCTGTACCACTGTCTTATAGCTCCACAAGACCATATACCTGGTCTTCCATCTCACGTATCCATTCTCTCTATTCTTCTACTAAGGTATCCATTCGTCTCTGTGCTTTTATACCTGCTGGCAACTCTACCAAAACACACCTGTCTGGTTCTCCTCCAAGGAATCACATCCTCATCCATGCCAAGCTCACACCTGTTTCCTGGATCCTTCCTGCTCTAGAATCAGCAACATGTATAAAGAAGAGGAACAACGAATTTGAGGGCCTACTTACGCCTTCAGTCCTCCGTATGGGTGTTTGAGACTCCTTGACAACATGCTGTCCACCCAAAATTCGTTACAATGACCGACCTCGGTCACTCCACAGTCTGCATCCGACCGACGTCGGTTCCATGCATCTGTACTTGACTACCAACCTGCCAGCGCTGGTGTCCTTGCTACCGACGTCGATCCTCTGACCGACATCGGTCTTACATACTGCCGACATCGGTCTCCTGACCAACGTCGGTCTTACCCTGCCCGACATCGCCAGCTTCGGTCTGCACATGACCGACATCGGCACCTGTCTGTTCGACGCCGATTCCTCCTGACCAACATCGGTACCTGTGTTCGCCTGTGAGTGATGAATTTTTACCCGTGAGATTCTTTGAATCAAAACCCATGTCCAAACTGCCCTGCTCAAAAGTATCCAGCACCATCCACTGGGTTCTGTCCACCATCTCCTCCATAAACACCAAGGCTTTCCAGTTCTTAAGCCTGTCAAATATATCTGTCTTCCGCTTAAGAACATGCATCTCCTTCCTGCTCATGTGACCAAGCCTACGAAGCCACGTCTCCACAACAAAAGAAGAATCAGTAGTATAAACAAGTAGATAAAGGATACCTATTTTCTTACCACCAGCTAATTCAAGTGCATCCGCTGTGAGAGTTCTTGTGCATCTCTCATCACCCAATCTTTCTGAAGAAATTAGCCATATCTCCAAACCTGGGACCTGCATGACCTTCATCAACACCTGTGTGTTGGCCACCTGTAATTTTAGCTTCACTTCCCCTTTGCCAATTCTTTGGCAAGGCTTACCAGCTCCTCTACCTAGGGCTGCATGGAAAGAGGCAACCGAATCTTTTATCCAAGATTCAACTTTATCCAAGAAACCTCCAAGAACATCCTGTGCAATAACACCTGCAACATCTGCTTCTTCAGTTTCTTCATGCTGATCTGCTACCAACCAACAATAATGTTTTACCTGCTCTTTCTTTCCATAGGACCGTGAGTGACCATCTGTGCTTTTCAACTCCTCCATTCTTAGCTTACTTTGATCTGCTGTTGCTCTACTCCCACTCGATCAAAAACCCCTGAGAGTGCCCTGTAACCAAACACAAAACCTGCTTCCTCCAACCTTAGCTCTGATACCACTTGTTGGGAGATAAACCGGAAGCACACAATTTGATTACCAAACCAAGCAACTTAATATGCGGAAATTAACTAGATTCACCAAGTAACTAGAATTCAGAATAACACATGATATGAGAGACAATACACAAATTGTATTAACACTTTATACAGAAAAGAATACAATAAAGAAGATGCCACTTCTTCTCCACCACCTCTTCAGAGGTTTCCCACACCTCAAGTGAACAGTAATTCTTCTCCCCAAAGCTCTCCCTCTCACAGGTCCCAACACCCAACTCAAATACAGAGTTGGTGTTCACCTCCCGTGCTCCACGCACACCACAAGTGCTACACGCACTCCACAAGCACTCCACGTGCTCCACAAGTACTCAAGGTACTTCAAGTAGATCTCCCATGAATCTGCAACAACCTGCAATTCAACAGACCATACTTATGGAAGGAACTCCCTTGCCTTCCTGTCGCTCTATCCGAGTACACACCTGTACTCCAAGTAGATCCTGCCTGATACTGCTCCCTGTTGTGTTGCTGTCTATATGACCTTGCACACCTGCAAATCAAACAACGGTTCTGCTCACCTGTGAACCTCGACCTTGCACACACATACACCTGTAGATCAATGATCTTACTTACCATGTAGATCTCCTATATAGGCCATGCAACTGTGACCAAGATCCTACACTCTTGAAGAATCCAGTTGACTCTCCAATCCAGCACCAACACACCTGGTACTGAGGCACTAGGAGGAATGCACCATTGCTCTACCTCACACATAGAAGGAGCTTATAATTATGCTCTCTTACTCCCTAGCACATAGGCGACCGACGCCGGTCCCTGTCCACCTGGGGGTCACCGACGCCGGCCGATCTCTGACCGACATCGGTTGCCTTCCTGCCCTATCCTGCCAACGTCGGTTGGCCTGACCGACGCTGGTGTCTCTGACACTTAGCAACTCTCCTGCAACCTCCTCCGTGTCTGCATCAGTGAAGCTTTTAGCTCCACAATCCTAACAGTGACACCACTCTATCATCACTACAACCTAATATTTTACCATGTGGGTAGAGACTATTCCTCTAGTCTTAACTAAAGTGGAAAAGGTTATCAACTTTACCAACCATCATATCATCTACTGCTTCAGTGTTCCTCATAACATTATCATTGAGAATTGTAAATATTTTAAGAACAAGCAAGTCCAAGGTCTATGTGATGCATTCAACATTAAGTTAAGATTCTCCTTGACCTATCACCCTCAAATAAATAGATAGGTTGAGGCTTCTAACAAAAATCTTAACAACATGCTAACTAAAATGGTTAATACATCTGCTTATAATTGGAATTTACACATCCCTTTTGCCTTATGGGTATATCTCACTAGAATTATAACCCCTATGGGTGCTACACCTTTTTCTCTTATGTTTGGAGTGGAGGCCATCTTTAATCTTGAAGTCTAAATACCCTCTTCTTGCATATCATTACAAGATCTCATTACTAAGGAAAATTATTATTAGCACCATTTAGCTTAGCTCAAGTTACTTGATGAGCAACATTTAAAAACCCTTACCCATCTCCATGTCTATCAAGAGTGCACCAAGTGTGCCTATAAAAAACACCTTAGAATGTGGTAATTCAACATCAAAGGCCTCATCCTAAAGGAAAATCAACATGTCACTAATATGGAGAAAAACAAGCAGGGCAAGTTTGCTTTCAATTGGTTTTGACCCTATATCATAACCCACAAGTATGGATTAGGAGCTTATCAATTATCTTATCTCAAATGCCACCTAGAACCTAAGCCCCTCAATTCTTCGCATCTACATCCATTATTTTGTTAAGATAGATCAAATTTACCTTTTGTTTTAATGTAAACTCATCCCTTGATTCTAACCACATTCATATCCCTATTTTAGGGACAAATAATTAAAATTGAATCATGTGATTATCCATCACAGTCATAGCCTAATCTTGAATAGTTGGTACCATAGCTCTACCCATGGCATGATTTTAGTAGTAATTTCCATCCCTTCGTTAGGATGGATTCCCATGATCATTGTCACCTAAAACTTGTTCCACCTAATCAACCTCTCCTATTTTTAGTTTTGACTTCATAAAGGTGAACCCTTAAGCCTATATAAGCATGTCTATGTCAAGCAAAATCAAACAAACAAAAATTTAAATCTAAATCATGGGTCATTCCTAGCATTCGTAAACTGCTCCATTAAAGGAAAGATATATAAGCATACTAAAATTACACAAATATAAGGTATACTTCTCCCTTGAAGGATTGCTATCACAAATTCTTGAACAAAGTACATAAACTTAGACCACTCCCTTGAAGGATGGCTGAGTAAAGTATTTTTCAAAAGCATAAAAATTTCTTAGAAGCTTCTCGCATCAGTCAACTTCCCATAGACAAAAAAAAAAACATAAGACCCATTCTCAAAATCACAACAAAAACAAACTAATTTTGAAAGCTACAATCAGCTCTCACACAACATAATAAAGTGGAATTTCACAAGTAGACTTCCTGCATTGATTAGTCTACATTTTATATGACATAGACTTGTTTATACTGACTCTTTGGACACCTATAGAAGAGGCATGCTAGTTTCACAAGTAGGTCCCATTTTCATCCATCTCCCTTATAAGAAATATATTTTTATGATTACTTAACATTATGTGGTCAAGATACCTTTTTACCAACTAATGAGCATTAATGTGAAAAATTCAAAGGGCTTATGTTCATTAAGCTAATACAAATTTAGTTTTGTTCTAGTCCTTTTCAAAGAAGAAGAATCATGCCCTCTTTTTATCCTATCATGACTAGTTGATATTTTCATGATGGTTTTTGTCTTTTGATTATATTCTTTGTTCTCCCATATAGTGTTGTTAGTTACCTTACCTCATGTGCTTTACCTTAAGCAAGATAATAGAAACCACAATCATAATAGGCATATCCATGTGTGTCATAATCAACATCAACATCATAATCACAACCATAATAAGCATAATAAAACCATAACATCAATGGGAAATAAACTAATCTATCATTTTTCACCACATGTCTAAATCTAAATAATGAAGCATATACTCATTAGAACTCAACATATCATAACCATAAATCAAAGCCATCTCATGGCTAACTAGGTGAGTTTACATTACTGTCTAGCATCCAAAACACAAACATAACTATATGTAATATAACATCACATCATAAGCATTAAACATGAAAGTAAAACATGAGCATAAGAAATAGACAAAGATCTCTCTCTCTCTCTCTCTCTCTCTCACACACACACACACACACACACACACACACACACACACACACACACACACACACACACACACACACACACACACACACATCATGAGTCCAAATAACATAATAATGTGTACAAGCAGATAAACATGTCTCTCTCTCAAAATGTACATCTCACTACATCAGCTTGTAGGCTAGAATCAAAATGATATACAATAATATATAAAATGTATGAGCTATGTCATGTCCCTATGGAACCACTATCTCTTAGTACATCACTATATCTTGGTGATTTCCCCCTAATTTACCCACCAATCCCCTAAGTGTACCTATCTACTCATAGGTAGTGGATGCTACCCACTACCCTGGAGTTACCACACTGGCACTACCTACAAAGTTAGCTCTATAATCACCCCATCAAGGATGTTTTGGACACTATGTCAAAACTATGGATTTTTAATATAATATCTCCTCTACTATAGCTAGCTATCATACCATGGGGATGGTTCTTGATGGCCCTATCTATGTTGAAGCTACTACTCTTCCTCTTCTCTACCTTAGAGAGTCCCTCTTCTTTGTAACCAAGGTGAGTGAATACCATGTTTGATCCCTATCACCCATGAGAGTAGAAACCTGACCCTATAAGGTAGAAACCTAACCCTATAAAGTGGTCACCTACCCCTATAATGATTTGACCTATACCTATATAGTGGCTAACACCACTTTTGCCTATCCATCAGGGCTGACCCCTTATGCATATACTCTCTTGTCCCCTTTCCTATCTAGGTCCGCATCCATATGCCCTTTACCTCTATCATCCCCACCAATATCTATCATTGCATATAATTCTTGGTACCATGCCATGTACCCATTTCTAAAGCTATCATCATTTGCTTATGGCCTAATTGGTAGCTTCTCATAATATATCAAAATCAACATAAGAAGTGACTCTGTTAATAAAATCTCTGAGTCTTTTCACCTATACTTTGGGAGTAGACCTCAAATTCCCTATACCATGATAAATTATCAACATACCCTATCAAAAGGGATGATCTCCACCTTTCCATCTTGTCAGTTGAATATCCACTTATAGATTTATAAGGAGAGTGTCTACCTCTTATAACTAGGCCACACTAGAAACTAGACATAAGGTCTATAAGTGATGTCACCAATCACTAGTGTCTCAGTGAAACCCTAAAAAAATCAACATCATGGGATCCTCCACTTAAAATTCATGCAAAAAAGTCACCCCTCTACCATATAAAGCTGATTGAGAAATCAATCTATGTGTACCCTACCCATGGCAATCCCACTAGCCTCATCACCTAGATGTGTTCATAGGCCTAACACTGTAGAACTAGGTTGACACTAATTCCATTTCTCTTATGGGCCTTAAACCTCCATATCTCCCTATATATATATACTAGGATAAAAGACCCCCACAAAAAATATAGTTCAGCCCAACAATAGCTCCACCAGCATCGCCAAATATTAAGTATGGGAATCTCTTACTTCTAGAGTCAGGGAGGGAAAAACATGAGATGGCAATCATCAACGTCATCATAAGTCTCTTCTCACTTAGAGCCCTCATGTATATTATATTTTAGATAAATCCTCTAGCATGCCATCAAAATTGATCACTATCATCTCTATATAATAACTCAATAATCTCCTAGCACTCCTCTCACTCTATATGATAAATTGGATCACTTTGGAGTTGTGTGATCCTATGTACATCCTCTAGCAAAATTATCATCTCACCAATCGGAAACAAGAATGTGTTCATAGAAAGATCCCTTCTCTTGATGAGTTCCATGACCATAGATTTATCTTGAGGCACATGTTCATAATGCCTTATCACCCCTAACCCAACCTCCTCCATGTGGGCTTAGTTAGCTAGAGTCATCCTTTGTTGGATCTCCACAAAGATGCATGTCACTCGATGATGCATCTGTATTTGCTCCCTATCCTACACCAATTTTGATATAAATCTTAACTCTCTCTACCATTCACTATCCCTACCTTACCCTTCAATTTTACATATGTGACCTATCTTTACCTTATCTTTACCCTCCTACCTATCTGTACCCTCTAACCTCCTGGCTAAGTAGACACCAAACAAGCACCATCTTGTTTGCCTTAGCTTTTTAAAAACTTTCCAATAGTTAAATTTTTTCCCAATTGACTATTGATGGTCATGGTGACCATTGATAGCTAGGCATCTTTTTTACTAAGGATGTTGACCATCGATGTTAGACTTGACTGTCGATGATCATTATGGGTGTTTGTAAGCGAAACACCCCAAACCCTATCTACCCTAAAAATACCTAAATAACACATAAAACATTATACTTTGCTACCCTAAGGTACCTAACCCTACCCAATTACACTTACTCAAACCTATCAATTTCTAATTTTACCCACTAATTTGGCCAAATAGCACATAAAACCCTAACTAAGGCATAACAATCCAAACCCAAGCATTCAAACCTATCCTACCCTTAGCCCTAATTCAATTGCTATCTCAAGATAACCTACCAAATTTTAATGCATCCCCTATCTCATTTCATGACCACCACCATGAAGTCATACATAGGCCTACCCATTCTCATATGTACCTGCATCCTTCTTGTATCCTTCCTGGTCCCCTTGGTCCACTATCCAACTCAACAATCTCAACCACTAGCAAGAAACCAATGTTAGCAATCAATTTTACCACAAAATGAAAACCACTAGAGCTCAAGGTTAACACCAAAAAAATTTCAAATAGGGTAAAAGTGATTCTATTCTCACCTTTGATCATTAGGCTTTTAGGGGTTTCACCCTACCCATTGATGGTTAAGGTAACCATCAATAGTTTCCCTTGAGCATCATGACCATCGATGGTTATGATGCTCACCTTGTTTCTTTCACCTAAGTAGACCCCTTTTTATAAAAATCCACCCATTTTTACCTACCCTAGAGACTACCTTCTCCACCTAACCTAACTACCCAACTAGCATGTGTTTTATGACTTTTTCTTGGTCCCTTTGATCGTAGCAACAACATTACCATGTTAACCCTTTCAAGCTTACACCACCTCATGCTTACCTAACTTGATTATGCCATTTTGAGAGAACTTCTTACTTTAGATACCCATAATACTTGACTAGTTTGTGTTTTCCCCAGGAAAACTTCTTACCTTGGATACCCATCAAAATCCTGACATCTCTTAGGAGACTTGCAAGTGTACCCAGCTACCATGCATAAATGTGGTCATGCGGTCTACTTGTTTCTTATCCTTCTATCACTAACCTTTATTTTTACCAACTATGGTAACCTAGTCTATGCACAATCTTGGATATTGTAATTTTTATCACACTTTACATGCCTATTTGTGCTTTAGTGCCCAGCTTATCACCCACCTTCATGATGTCTACCTTTGTCATCACCTTCACCACCTTATCAAACCCATACCCAATATTGTTTTCCCTTATTAACTCCTAGTTTGAAGGGGAACACCTCCTCCCATACAAAGGAAAATCAAACCTTTGACTATAAATCCATTTTTGTTTCACAACTTATTGATTCAAAGCCGTATAATAGAAAGGGGAAAAATATAGACATAAAAAATTTGCACATCATGATTTCTATTGTTAAAACACCCCTAGACCACCTTAGGACCCCCTTAAGACCAATCTAACCCTATGACCCCTAACCAAGCCTAACCATAGTCAGTTTGACCAAAGTATCTTAACCCAACCTTTTGCTTACTTTTACCCTTTACCCTTGACCATTGATGGTTAGGATGACCACTGATGGTCACCTTGACCATTGACAGTTAGGGTACACCTCCTCAACCACCAACATGCAAACTACCCACCTTCATTTTCTAAATATAACTTGTTTAAATCCATGTGTGAGGCATTGAATGAGTGAGTTAAAATTAGGAAGCCAAGTTTACATTTTATTATAACTCTCTTACCTTGCCTATAAAAAGAGAGGAACAAGGAGGTGAAGATCATCTATAATTTTTATCAAGATCTTATGCATCTATAATTCTCTTTTTATAGGTTTATCATCATCAGTAACATAGTGACCTAGCTATCATGTCAGAGAGCAAACTTGTCACTATAACTTCACCAAAGTGCCAAGTATCATTACTCTATTAGAATCATGCTAGACTCTACCAATAAGTCAATCATCTCAAGAATCTAGTTGATCAACTTTTTGAAAGATAAGTACTTAATTTTTAGTATTCAATTACTTTATTTTCCTTTTTCAATTAGCCCAACACCAACCTGTCTCCTATAATCCCAGTTTTTGACCTCATCAATTATCCATTCACCAACCCAGATCTATACATAGTAACTATCAATGATTATCTCAACCATCAATGGTCTGTCTAACTACTAATGGTCACCTTGACCACTGATGGTTCCCTTAAATACTGATGGTTACCCCAATCACCAATGGTCACTATGGTATAAAATTCCAAAAATCTATTTCCACCTACCTAGCCCCAATAAAATCTAATTTTATGTGTCCCTACCTATTCATAGACCACTGACTAGTTTTTTGAAGTAGATGTTAATCACCTAACACTAGTATTAATTAGCTTATCATTATTTTAATCATTTCTAGTCTATTTATTTAACAAGTATCTCTTGTGTTCAATTTTAGTACATTTTTATTCTTGTTACAAGTACTTTATATTATATTTATAAACTTAATTGTTTAAAATGTGTGGATTGATAGCCCTTGAGGAAGCTCTTACTTCTAGGATCTAGCTATAGCTAGGTAATCCACCCAATTATCTGTATAATAAAAAAAAATTACTTTAGTGCTTTCTTATCTACAATTCATCCTCCCATGTCAAATAGGAGTTCTTCACAATCATCTGATTCAATGCATGCATAATCAAATAGGTTTTTTAACCATACCCGTACATAGTTTCTTCTTCTTCTCTTTTCAACACATAAGAAAGAAATTCATTGAAATAGTTGGTTACATATGCTTAATCTATTTGTCATGTTATTGAGTGTATTTAATTACTTGTTATTGTCTTTCTTGTGGAACATTTGAATATGTTCTTACCTTTTTGGCCTATGTGTAATTGTATGTTAATTGGACATTTGAATATGTCATTATATATTAGTTAGGAATTTAAATTTTTCATCCCTTTTGATTATATGCAATTTGAAGTTTCATATTGTATGAGGTCTCCTTAGACCATTATATTGCATTACATTAAGTGGTCATATGTTTGTGTTTGATTTTTTTGCTGAGCTTGTACTGTTACTCTCCAAGCATTGGCATAATCTATATTATGCATATTAAGAATTCATATGATCACATACTATGAGCTTAATTTATATATCTAATTTGACATGTTATCCATATAAATTTCATAACCCATACATAGATTATATATACCTTATCCTTTTAAGGTAAGGTAACTACCAATTTTTATTTCCCTCACCTTGGGGTAGGGGGCATATTAGTGGGGGAATATCATAGAAGCACGCCCTACATATTTTTCATAGTTTAAAAATTTATGCAATGGCATGTCATAAAGGCATGACTTATGAACTTATAAACTTAACTAGTAACTCTAGATTTCATTAGGGGTATGCCATTAAGACATGTCCTCCATAGTTTCACAATGCCCAATTTAGTTACATGATTTAGATATGCACTTGGGTCAAAATCCTATACATTACATCAATTTTACATAGATTTAAAATAATTTTTTTAAATATTTATGACACATATAATCTAACTTATACATATTAGTGGTTCATATTCCATGTTATTTCACCAAAAAGTTACAAAACCTACCAATTATATTACTTAGGATGAAACAATTACACCAATATGTATTATTATCAAGTCTTTTCTACTGTAATAGTTGGTTTGGTAATGAGGCTTTCAAAGATTTTGAATACTAGGCCTTCTGCATATAAACCTATGACAAACATAATGACAAAGGAGTTGGAGCATTCACTGGATTTGTCTTCCAAAATAATGATGAAGGTTAGTAATGAATCCTTATTATGTAGGGTATCTCAATCCTCAAGGATTGAAATCTTCAGGTAGGATCATTTTGAAAGCCCCCAAAAGAAGATATATTGGGTGGATAAGATTAAATAAAAAATAGGGGAATATAAGGAAGTTTGTGCTACCAATGAGATAGCCATTACCAAAGACTCGAGAGGGTAAGTTCATGGGTACATGCCCTAATATTGATCATTTCATATTATGGGATAAAAGTCATTGGAAGCCTAAAGGTTCATTAGATGTGTTTTCCTTGAGCAATGATTTTTTTCTAATTAAATTCAACAATAAAGAGCACTATGCTAGTATATTAGTGAATGGTCCCTAGTTTATGGGTAGAACAAGTTTATTTTTGTTGAAATGGAAGCTAAGGTTTGAACCAAAACATGAAAATATCAATATGATGCCTATATGAGTTATGCTACTTGGGTTTCCACTTGAGTATTAGGAAGAAGAATTATTCATTAGCACAACCAAAACATTTGGGTATCTTAGAGCATTTGATTTAGCTACACTAGCCATAACCCATATGGTTCACACTAGATTTTGTGTAAACACCTGCATAGATCAAGAACATCGCCCCTTCGTCATCCTTAATTCTTTGAGTGGGGAATAATTAAAAAAATATAATATGAGAATTCCATTTTGAAATGTGAAGGATGTAACAAAATGGGACACATGACAAGGAACTACCCTTCATGAAAAAAGGGAATGCTTTTGTGTTTAAAAGAGACCAAAATACTTGGATGAGGAAATCCATGCTCAATATAGAGGAAATTACTAATGATATTATGAAAAGTCAAAACAAGGAAAAAAATATTTCTATTACCCATCCTAATAGTCAAGTCCATCCCTAGTGCAAATATAAAAGGATCGTTATAAGGAAATCATGCCTACTAGGGTAGGGAGCCTTCCAAAACTTGATCATAGCCAAAATAGAGGAGATAACCTTCTAACTAGGAATCATAAGGATACAAATTATATAGAATATATGGTTTTAGATGCAATAGAGGACTACCTTGGCTTTCCTCAAAATTATTTGTATAGCCATAATAACAACTCTTAGTTAGATCATGAGATATTTTTTGATAACATTCCACTCAAGGCATTCACATCACCGGTCTACCCAAATCCCTTTCATATCTTGGAAGGATTAAATGAAAGGGATAAACAAATTGATTCCTATTTTTTTGATCTCTCTTTAAGGCCCATCACCTCCTCCTACATTCAATCAAAGTTGGAAGAGGTTGGTATAAATTAAAATTTCAATAGTATATAAATGGTTATAATTACATCCCCTATTCTCAAACATGAAAAGATTTATAGTGAAAATGAATTCCATCCTAAAGGAAATAAAAAGAAAGAAGATTTAGGTATTAGAAATAAAAAAGGAAAGAATTCAAAATAAGTTATTAAAAATAATCAAATAAAAGAATAAATTGCTAATGGTACGTAATCAACAATAAAGTTGTAATTGACAAGAGAATCTACTAGGTAGTAGCTTAATATAGATCAATGAAGGTTCTTACTTGGAACATCAGAGTAATAAACCATAGTAACAAATATAAATTGTTCAAGTATTTTATTAAAAATAATTAACCAATAATTCTAGCTATTTAAGAAACTAAAATGGCCAATGATGTCTCTAATGATACAAAGCTTCAGCTCTTCAAGGAAGAAAAAGTTGTCAGGGTGAACTTGGAAGGGGCCTATGGTGGTATTGAATTTTTTGGAATTATAAAGAGTTTAATGCTAAGATATTAGTTGAAAATAAGTATCATTTATCTATTTTTTTCCTATAAAAATCAAGATGATTCATGGATGTTTTCTAATAATTATGCTCTAAACTCAACAACAACTCACAAAAAATTGTGGTATGAGTTGGCCTCTTATAAAAAATTAGCTGCTAATATCAAGTGGATGTCGGTTAAATATTTTAACACCCCTATTTGTGTTGGGGAAAAAAATGAGGAATTAAATATCACTTGAACAACATGAAGGATTTGGCTAAATTCATTATTCTCAATAATATGTTTGGCATTGAGCTTAGAGGTTCCATTTTTACTTGGTTAAACAAAAGGTTATGAATAAGTATCATTGAAACTTGCTTGGATAATATTCTAATTGATGCTAATTGGTTCTATGCTCAATATTTCTACCTATCCTCACTTTTAATAATAGTCTCCAATAATAATCCATTAGTTCTCAATGTCCTTACTAGATTTAAAACTCATCATTCCCCTTTTAGGTTTGAGCACATGTGGTTCTCTCACCCATAATTGATAGATAAAATAAAGTAATGGTGGATTATGGAGGTACTAGGATCTACTATGTACAAACTGGTTCAGAATCTTAAAAAGTTCAAGAAAGAAATCCTCATTTAGAATAGGGAAGTATTTGGTAATATCTTTTGATAGAAAAACAAATTAGATTATATCTTTAGAGGATTGAAAGTTATATTAAATCCTAGGGATTAAAAGCTCCAATGCTCCAAAAGAATAAATATATTTTGACTAAGTATTATTCCATCCTTAATCAGGATGAAACATTTTTGAGACAAAAATCTTGATCTACCTAGCTAAAGGAAGGAGATCACAATACTAAATTATTTCACATGGTCATGCTCAAGAAAAAATTTCATAATAGGATCAACAAAATTATTGGTGAAGAAGATTCCATACATTTAGAGCTGGTTAGTATAAAGAATAAATTTGTTAGTTATTTCAAAGAACTCTTTACAGAGAACTCTAAAATTGATGGAGACATGGCTAAGGATTTTATTCAACATGTACCTTCCATTATTTCCAAAGAAGATAATAAAACCTTGCTCAATCACATTATAGAAAAGGGACTTTAGGTAGTGGTGTTCACTATGAATAAGGATAAAGTGTCGAGTCCAGATGGCTTTTTGATATCCTTCTTTCAAAATTTTTGGGGTATCATTAAACATGACTTATTAGCAATGGTACAAGAATGATTTTTGTTAGGGAAGTTACTTAGAGAGGTTAATCATAACTTCATAGCCCTCATTCCTAAAAGATGGGGATTCTAAGATCAAAGACTTCAGGCCCATCAACACGTGTAACTTGGTTTACAATATCTTTACTGAATTGATGGCTATGAGAATACAACCTTTAATGGATAAAATTATTTCTATAAATCAAAGGGATTATGTCTCATGGAGAAAAATTCAAGATGGAATTTTGGTTGTGCATGAGACTATCCACTCTACAGAAAAAAGTAAAAAAGTGGGTATGCTTTTCAAAATAGATATGGATAAAGCATATGATAGAGTGGATTGGGGTTTTATGGATTTGGTTTTGGAAAAAAATGGTTTTCATAAACACATTAGGATGTTGATACATAGTTGCATTTCTTCTAAAATGTTCTCTATTATCATAAATGGTTTTCTTACTAGTTTTTTTGGGAGTGAAAGAGGTATAATATAGGGTGATCCTTTATCCCTTTCTTATTTATTATTACGGTTGAATCCTTGAGTAGGAACCTCTTGGCTACACTAAAAAATGGGATTTTGAAAGGTTTCAAATTAGCATCCAATATTTAGCCTTTCGTTCATCAGTAGTTTGTGGATGATATGATAAATTTAGCCACATCCTTAGTGAGGGAAACCAAGGAACTAAAATTTATTCTTATTAGATATGTTGAGGTTTCTAAGTAATTGGTTAACTTCAATAAGAGTTCTTTATTTTTATTGAATACTCTGAAGCTATGACAATTCAAGATTGCTAGAATTATTAACTACCAAATCAAATAAATTCCCTCAAATTATCTATGCATGCCTTTGTTTAGAGGTAAAATGAAGGAGAAATTTTGGAACCCTCTCATAGAGAGGTATCAACAAAAACTTAATGGCTAGAAAGCTACTCGTCTTTCCCAAGCTATAAAAGTAGTCTTACTCAATAGTGTACTATAGAGTCTTCCTATATATCTAATGTCCCTATTTAATATGCCCAAAAAATTCAGAAGAAAATTGATAGAATTCAAAAGAGAATTTTATGAATGGGGGTTGAAGATAAGTTCAAATTATACCTTGTGGATTGGAAGAAAGCTTGTCTTCCAAAATATTATGGAGGATTGGGCTTCAATAATCTTTCCATCATGAATAAAGTGCTTCTTACTAAATTGTGATGGTGATTAATAAAGGATTCTAATCGATGGACTAAGACATTCCATTCTAAATATCTACAAAAGAGCACCCCACTAGAATTCCTATCTGAGGAAAACTTTATCAAAGGTTATACCATATGGAATTTCTTCTCCAAGAATAGAGACAAAATTATAAAAGGCTATACATGGAGATTAGGTAATGGCATGAGTATAAAATTTTAGAAAGTCCTTTGGATCCTAAAACACCCCTAGAGGCTCTTGAACCTTGGTACCAATTAGGCCTCCATTTCTCTATTATTCATAATGTACAGGTGGTAAATTATTTCCAATAAGTTAATGGTAGAAAGTGTTGGAAACACCTGAGTATTGATAATGTTGATGCTAACACAATCATCATTATCTCAGATCTAAATTTCTTTCTCAAAGGTATTCATATACCTAATTTTCTAAGGGAGGATGAATTATTTAGGGAGGATTCATCAGATGGTATTTACCATGTTAATTTAGGTTATTTACTTCTTCTACCCAGTTTTATGGAAGTTAACCTAGTGATGAAAGTGTGGAATAAATTTTTAATTCCAAAGATTAACATTTTCCAATGGTTGAGTATTCAAAATAGGGTCCTTACTATGGATAATCTTTGTAAAAGAGGGATTGCCGTGGTGAATAGATGTGTCCTTTATGAGGGAACTATATAATTTGCCTTCCACATTTTATTAGAATGTGCCTTTTAATTCAAAATTTAGGGTCTAATGTATAGGAAATTCCTATTTATTTGGGCTCACCCTTTTTCTCTACTAGATGTGTGGCTTGCTTGGAAGATCCTTATGCTCTCCAAGAACTTAAAGCTTTATGTCGACTTGCATTCCCTCATCTAATTTGGGGTATATGAAAAGAACATAACAATAGAATATTTAGGGATAAGAGGAATACATATCTCAAATTTGTGAATTTAATTTTTTAACTTATTTTTTAGAATTTCAAAAACATTAGTTGGGGGAAGAAAAAACCTTTCTCCCCATTTGAGGAAGTCATTTTTAAGGAATGGTTTATCTCCCTATATGAAAAAACTATGGTAGATCCCAAGATTATCCTCAAGAAAAATGTGAGATGGCTAGTTCCCCCTCTTGGTTGGATCAAGATTAACTTCTATCGGGTGTCCAAAGGAAATCCTACAGTTTTTGGGGGTGGAAGGGTGTTTTGAGACAATCAGGGGTTTTTTCTAGCTACATATGAGGGATTTATGGGTGTTCAATCAAACCATGTTGTAGAAGCCTTAATAACATTATGGGGTGTCTAGTCGCTCTTGATTTGGGATTTCAATATATTATGGTGGAGGGGGATTCCATCAACATAATAAATTGAATCAACAAGAATAATGTTGTTATCTAGTCCATGTCTCACATTATTAAGGAGATTCTTCACTTGGTAAAGAGTTTAAAAAGTATTACTTTTTAGCACACCTATCATGAATGCAATATGCTTGAAAATTATTTTTCCAATAGAGGGGTTGATGCTAGATAATTGAAAGTATGGAATGCTATGTAAATCCTACCTAATAATATTGATGGCATTTTATGTAAGGATATAACTAATTATAATCATGTGAGGAATGCTTAAAATCATTAGGCAGATAATGGTGCAGTCACTTTGTAATGATTATGTTTTGAAGGATGGCATGGTGTGCATTTTTGGAATAAATAATTATAAATACAACATGACCAAGTCTATATTGGATATTTTGAGACACATTGGGATTTATTTTCAAGTCATTTTATGGTAGGGGAAAAGCTATATTTTTGGTTTTAAGGTAATTATGGGTCTATAGTCTACAATGGGAGGAGATTTAAATAGGTTAGAAATTTTGTCAATAGAAAACATCAAGAACAAGCTGGAGGCTTGGGAAATATTCCATACTAGGGGCATTACTAATTTAATTAACCAAATTTGTGGTATCAACATGCATCTGTCTAGGAAATTCACTAAAAATAGAAAAATAGAGTGGTCTTAATCAGAGATATTTTGGTGAAAATTAGTGAGGATCTCATCCCTATAGTCATAAGCCTCAAAATTGAAGAGCAAAAATTTTACAAGTTTACTAAGGATTTTGAGAATGATAAGGATAAATTCGTAGTGGGTAATGAGTGTATCATGCCATTTCAAGGGGGTTTCAAAAGAAAAGACCTTCTTTATTCGTTTAATGAGGTTAAATAGCATTTGATAAGGTATAAGACTCTTGATGGTCACTACAAGGTTATACATTTCTATTATTTTCCATTTTTAAATTATCTTCAACATAATATTCCCATCAATATTCTATTCTACATCCTTCATTTGACAGAATAATTAGTTTTGGATGTGAGGTAGGGTAAGAAAATTAAGGAGTCACTTCAGCAAGTGGTTATATTCCTTATTTACAATTATTTTTAGGCTCTTCATCCAAAAATTTAGGGTATGGTTGATGACCATAGACCATAGTGAGCTCCTCTATCCTAGTGTCCATTAGCTTAGATTCAAATGGAGGGTCAAAATTCTCAATAGCCTCTCACAATCAAACATTATTCTATATTTCTTCATAAAAACGTTAAATCCAACCCCAAATAATAGTCTAAAGTATCTCCTTCTAAAGTGCATGTGGAGAATCCTTTTCCACAAGATAATATTTCTATGGTAGACATTGATGATCCCTATGTGAACTAAGATAATCATAACCCTATTCCTATTACGTCTTCTCTTTAGAAAGAGAGGAATCTAAATAGGGGATTTAGAAGTAGAGCTTGGGAGGGCATGAAGATAAGGATGGGGAGCCTCCCTCCAAAAAATATAACATTTTGGATCCTAAAAACATGGTTGAGTATGTCAAGAACCAGATCAAGCTAGAATGTTTGGAAGATGAAGTTAGTCTTCGTAAATCATTTCTTAGATGGTTTATGAAGGACCATACCTAGCTAAAGCAAGATGTCAATAAGTGTAATCAAATGGATGGTCTCTTTTGTACAAAAAAAATGAGGTTTAAATTTTCTCCCTTATTGAATCCCTCAATAATAGAGTTAATACCCTAGAGATGGAGAATAAAAACATCAAAGATAATTTGAACATCTTTGTTAATTTTAGCAGAGTTACTATTAACAATGTTATGCATATCATGGAAGTCTTGTCCATGAGTTTCAACAATGGTGATACTTCTAAAGGAATTTGACCTAATAAGAAAATAAAAGGCATTGTCATTATAAATAAGGAGGAGAAAATCAATAGGATAATTGATAGAAACCTCAAGAGCATGATTGAATGTTGGAGTAAGGCTTATGAAAACTATAAAATATTCAACTGAATATTTCTTGTGTAGTTTGGGTTGTATGAGTGTTGTTATTTTGTTGTGTCTCTGTTGTCTTTCTGTTTTTTATATTATTAGGGGTTCCTTTTGTTATTTTAGAATCTAGGATTTCTTACTACTTGTGGTTGTCCATAAGTGCATTACTATTGTATGGGTAGGGTCCCTTTAAAACCCGCTCTTAACTTTTAAAAAATAATTGGTTCATTTTATAGGTTAAAGTGATTAAATTGTTCCACCTCACCAAATTTATAGGTTAGAATGACTAAATCATCAAATCTCACTAGTTTTATAGGATTATTTGACTAAATCACTCACCTTAACTAGATTATGTATATTCACACTTGTATTACATGATTGAGATATAATGATCTCAATGGTCATGTCACAACTCATCTTTATACTAAATTGGGGACATAACAAATTCCAATCTCCTATTAAAATTTTCCAAGGTTTAAACTTAAAACTTTTATATCTCCAATACTTCATAAAGAAGCATATTTACCATGTGAAATCATCAAGAATCAACATGGTTGCATTGACACACATGTTTACTCCTTCCTTGATTTATTTAATTTTAAACATTTAAACTATTTTAAATTTTATATTATATGCATTGGTTTATATTGTAACATTATCTTGGTGATAGGTCATATACCATAAAATCATTTAAAGTGGGATCAAGCAAAGGCAAGATGTGTTATACACACTCAGGTAGACATTTCTTTCCTTTAAACTAGTAATTTCATCCTTATGTATTGCTAGATTAAGACAGGGGAGAGGGTGGGATGTAGATAGTAAAACTAAATATTCATAACATCTTAGTCTTCTACATTTTACAAATATCAATAAGGTATCTAACCTTTAGTTTCAAACCTCTTTATTACCAAATTTTTCACATTCACCATCTCACTATTCCTAAATGCTTATATCTTAGTCTAATCCATACCATTTTGATGACCCATGTGTCCTTCATTATAAAAAAACATTAAAACTTTATGAACATCCTTCAATATTAATTTTAGATATATACCTATTTTGTATCCCTCTAGACATTACCAACCACAAAGAAACATTACCACTGATGGTTGTGTCCAAATAATTTTCTACTATATAGTTTAAATATTTCATGTAAATTGAAAATGTTTCAAAACCTATAGGTTGGCCTATTTGTATTATTAAAACCTATCGTGAGATATTTTCAAAAGGTGTGATATAAGTACAAGTATAATCCTTCTCATTCTTCCTATAGAAAATACCAATAAAACATCTTCTAAATTTAAATCAGTCAACTACACAACCAAGATATTATTCCCCATTCATCCCTATTTTCATATCAAGCATATCAATAGTCATATTACAAGTTTGAAGCATTCAAACAAGAACCCATGAACAATATTTATCAAGTTACAAGATAGATCACTACATCCATATTCATATATTATATTTATCCCTTATGAACATGCATTCCCACACATATGGGATAAATATGTAAGTCCAAATCCCTCCTTGGAGTATTGGCTATGTAAGAAACACCCATTGACATAAGGGTCTTTAGGGTTAGCTCAACACTATGAGCCTACTAACCCATTTTTAGTAAACTCATTAAAAGGATGAAGAAGGGTGAAGAGCTAGGATGTGATCAATTAAAAAAGAGAGAAAACATATATTCTATATCTGAACACATCAATAAAAAATAAAAATTATACCTAGAATAGTGAAGTTGGTCATATGGAGATCTAGCACATCACAGTCAGACACTAGAGCTAATAGTAATGTCTAAATATAACAATAGTACCCACTATATAAATATAATTTATATAATCTAAATGTTGATATAGAATACTTATCCTACATGATTTACACCTATTTCAAGTCCATATCTTCTTTCATATAGTAAACCCGACTAAGTATCATTTCAAATTTTCTTTGCAATCAATTGAAATCTTTCAAATTTGGTACTTTTTATATTTAACATATCTTAGTATTATAATTTAGAATATTCATTTATCTATGTTTGAAATTAATTTACCTATTATAGCTGATTTTATCACCTTGTTATTGAACTATTTATATATTCTTAACTCTATACCACATACATATTTAAACAACTTCAAGCAATAGTACCCTAGTTCACCTAAGGCCATAGTTTAAGATTTTCACTATGCTACTAGTCTAGAATAGGATATAATATACCTTAGCACTTTTAACCCTCTATTTTTGATGGGATAGGTGATAAAAAATAAAGTATTCATTATTAATTAAAATTTATGAACTCCATTGAGGTAAATTTATACATTCCTTCATAATTATGGAATCAAGAACATAAAAGAGAATTAAAAAAAATTCAAAGTCAAATAATCCATAACATCCAAAATTGGATAATAAATTTTTCAAATTTTCATTCATAGAATTCACCTACAATAATAATTCTACCATAGTTAGGAAGATGTATTAAACCCTTAGGTGGTAAGGTATCTACAAATTTCATCATCTCTAGCTAAATGAAAAAATCAAATAAAAACAAAAAACATTCAATGAAAATGGATCAAATATTCATATACCATCAGTCATATGAATTATTAATCATCAATATATATTTAAAATGACATAGTATAGTGCCTCCACTTATAAGTGTATTTATATAGTTAAAAAAATTATAGTCATTATTAAAACATAGAATACATTAAAAAGTAAACTAGGATTGTATAAATGATATTCAAATAAAGGATAAAAGGATAATCCATATGTTATTTTCATTTGTATGATAACATTGATATGAACACTCTTATTATTTTTCTAATGATAATTATTTTAATGAACAAGAAAACTATTTAATATAAATCAATCATACTATAGCGATCCCAAATTAAATCAAACATTTTAGATTATCAATAAGGCAAAAACCCATTATCTATTGATACATAAAAATAAAAATGCACCCACACATGTGTAAGCATCTGCACCCTCCCACACATAAAGAGGTGATAAATTTATGATAAAAAATATGTAAATAAAGTGTGATACATACACTAAGAGAAAATGATGAATTTATAGTCTTCGTACTTGATAAAACCATATTATTAACTAAAATACAAGTAATTAAAGAACTATGCCATTGATAAGAAATTAAATTGCTCTAGTTTATAGTTAAGAGTTAGAGAAGAGAATTGTCATGAAATACATAGTTCTAAAAATCTAACTACTATCAACACCTTCATTGTGTGACTACATACTATTGGTTTGGGTTTAATTCACACCATTTCTGTAATGAGGTAGCCTCTAAAGTTATAGGATCTCAAGGGAGGTAAACTCCACTCTAGGGCATGAGTCATAGGTATGCAATTTATTTTAACCTATTGATGGAATAGTGGGTAGGGCATGTAGGTTGTTGACAAGGTTTTTGGATGGAGGTGTGGTTCCTAAAGGATTATGAAACTCTATATGAATTAGATGGGTAGATAACTTCTAATCTAGAGTGGGAAGGTCTCAAAACAAACTCAAAAAAGGAGGGAAGGGTAAGGCAGTAAAGAAAGCTTCTATGGTTTTTAGGAATCACTACCCTAACTAGTTTCTTAAAGGACAAGTGCTCTTAGAACCTATGCTTGTTGCTAGCAATGATTGCACACACATAGTCAGACACAACTAAGATGTCTAAGGAGATAAAGATATAAGAAATTCATAGGCCTCAGACAAAGGTTTCTCCTTTTAAAGCAACTATTGCACACCCTAAATTAAAATATTATGGCTTAGGCTAGTGAACTATCTGAGGTAGCTATTGTACACACATAAAAAACTACATCTAAAAAAGCACTCATGCACAATCAAAATTATGAATAAATTTGAAATTAACTATCTTAACAAATATATTTACCAATATTTTAATAGTTATTGCACACCTATAGATTAGTATATCAATCGGAATAATCAAGAATCTATTCACAATTTTTACACACTAAAGATTATTGAAACATACAACTAAATAAATTAATAACTAATTAGAAAAAATTGGAAATAAAATACATAAACACATTCACTAACGATCAAATTTGATGCTTCTCATGTATTCAAAAATTCTCTAACAAAAATCCAAGTTGGATTATAATTGTTTTTATAGACTTGGGGAAGAGGTCACCTCATCCTCCAAGTTCATGCAAGGTTATTACATGTGATAGTCAGAACATGTAATTCTAATTGTGGTCTAAAACTGTATAATATTCTACTTATAGTTATCCATTTAAAATAGCCTTTGTTAAATCCATGCAACATGTGCATGTTTATAAATATAGAGGCAATTTTTTATAATTATAGCTCAAACTATATGTAAACTTTAGAATATGCACCATTTACCAGAACTATACATGACTTTTTGTATAGGTTGTGAGAACAAACTATTGATATTTTAGATTATGCACCTTCAAATAGAACTATGGCATATGCATGAAGGACTAAAATCACTTTATCAATGTTTTAGAACTAGTAGTACTACTATTAGCTGTGACTAATCTGAACTATGTAGTGCATGTTTACCCATGCCTTTTATAGAATCTAGATCTTTACTTTTATATTTGTCATCTAGATTAAGACATGTAATTTCATATTCATGTTCTTAATTATGAGTCCTAATGTTTTTCAATAAATATATCATAGTCCAAAGGTCTTCATGTTTTGTCCATTGCTAGCATTTGAAATGTGACACATGTTAATACCTAATTGAGTCTAGGATATTTGAAAATTCTACCTAGGACTCACACCATTGATTATTTGCATGATGGAATGTGAGCATGCCACTTGGTAGCTTTGTGAGGTGTAGACACCTAAATCTAGCCATTGATAACCTCCAACTAGGATTTTGACCAATTTTCACCAAAGTGCATAATTTGGCCTAAAAACACTAAAATGTATTAAATGAGTTGAAATTGATATATTAAAGTGTTGGATTTGGATAGGATATCCCTAAACAGGGCAATGCAATTTATGGGATAGCTAAATTTGATTAGATCATTTTGAGTCAAAATGACAATTTTACACTTGGGTGCTCTGGATTGCTCTTTTCTATAAAATTTCTTATACGAGATGCATGCCTTTATTATTTTCTATTAGTAACATCATAAAGGGGATAATAGATCCAACACATCTAATATTAACTTCCAATTCTAATCCAATCAAATTTTGGACCAATAATAAGGCATTATGATTAATTTGTGCACAAAGTGCTTAATCATGCTTAAGAACTAATTAATCCAAATCAAGGCCTAATTAATAGTTCCATGGAAACTTGTTGAATTTATTTCTTTAGAAATGAATATTAAATATCTACATCATCAGGTGATCTCATTTCTTAGGAAGACATCCCTATGCCATAAATGGCACAAATATTAGGATTATGGGTCTCCCATGCCTCTTTAATATCTCCCATGCCTTATTAATGTCCCTTCTTCCAAATTAATGATGAGGATAATTATGGATTTTAACTACATAATTCAATTAATCTATGACCATGCATCTCAATCTTGAGATGGATGGTCATGGTTGATTATGGTCATTCTTGAAAATCTATAAATAGAAAGGCCATGAACATCATTTTTAAGCTTAATTTGTGCAAAGTTACCATGTCAAATTGATTACAATAGCTCTCACATGCCAAATTTATGATGCTAAAATATTGAGCCAAGCCAAGCCAAGCCAAAGCCATAAGGTGCCAAGGAGAAGAGGAGATAACCAATCCTCCTTTGATGAAGACTTTATGAGCACAAGTTGAGCAAGCCACTATGACAAGCATTTGGAGCATCCGAGGAAGGTGAAGGATCCTTATTTTTATTTAATTTTTAGTTGTTATTTTCATTAGTTTTTTGTTATTAAGCTCACCCTAGTAATTAGGCCTAGAGATGTATGCTAATTAGTGTGTTTTTATCAATTTATTTAAATTTGTGGACTAACATAGTACTAATCACCTCTCTTGAGTCAAATTATTAGATCACATAATGGCACACTCAATGGGATTGCATCCCAAAAATTTGATCAAATAGCACCTACAAGTAACATACTAACCATTGTCATGCAAAATCTTGAAGTGTGGAAGCAAAAAGGTGAAGATTTGAGAAAAAATCTTATTTTTTTAGAGATCATAATTTTGTTCTTGGATCCCAACTTAGATCCAAACTCAGATCAACTTGACCTAATTTAGAGCCCAACTCTAATCCTATCTTAGCCCAACTTGACCCAACTCACCCCGACTCAGATCCTGACTTAGATCCCAACTCAGATCCCAACTTATCCTAACTTAGATCTCAACTTAGATCCTAACTCACCCCACCTCAAATCCCAACTCACCTCGACTCAGATCCTAACTCAGCCTAACTTGACCCAACTCACCCTGACTCAGATCTTAACTCACCCTAATTTGAATCCCAACTCAGATCCCAACTCACCCTAACTCAAATCCTCACTCACCTTGACTTGACCCAAATCAACCCAACTTGACCCAAATCACCATAAATCAAATCCTAAATCACTTTGACTTAGATCTTAACTCATCCTGACTCAGATCCCAATTTAACCTGACTTAGATCCCAACTCAGCCTGACTTGACCCAACTCACCCTGATTTAGATCCCAACTTGACTGTGTCAACCTGAGAGTTCAGTTTCCTAAGTTGATTATTTCATCTTTAAAAATGCTTCAAATTTAAACCACTTGATAATATTTTTATTATAGGACCAACTTGGAAAATTTCTAAAATGTGTTTAAATAATCTTTTGTATGATTTAAAATGAACTAGGAACATTACTTTGGTGCTTAATATAACATTTAGGTGCTTAAGTTTTTACCATTAGTTTTCAAAGTTTACAATTTTAAGACCAAGGGGTCAAATGAACACTACCAAATCTTTAATTTGGGCTTAAAATTGATGACACTTGTCAATTTTTTTCATTGTTTCAATTAGCACTTTGTTTTTTTAGAATATAAGGATGTTACATGTATGCTCTTCCATTTTTCCCCTTTAGGGAACCCTTGGAATCAAAATCACTTTCCTTATTTACAAATTTCCTAGTCTAAGGCATAGAAAGAATGTCATCTAAGGCACTCAAAAACTCATAAAAGTATTGGGTGACCTTGACAACGACCCTAAAGTCTTTCTATTTTATGCTTTCTTTATTTCATGTAAACTTGTCTTGCGAGGGGGATGCCATTACCTCTGATGAGTTCTTTAGGGAAGCTTTAACCCAAGTTTTCACCTCTCAGCATTAACTTCATTTGGATTCATATTGGAGTTGCACATGAGACATAGTGACACTTTTGACATTTGACTACACTAAGTGAATAATAAGATGTAGTGGTTACAAAAAGGACTAGACCTTTTTACAAAAAGCCAAGTAATACAGACACAAAATCCATGCTTTTCTTTTGCATTATTTGATGTGAAAGCCATTGTGTAATTGATTCCCCTAGAACATTTGGAAACTTGTAGATCTTAGACAAATCCTCACTTATCATGGAAGTATTATTGGTATAAGGTGTGCCTCAAAGTCCATGTCATAGTACTATCATTTGAGAGAAGGCAGGGGTGTAAAAACCCTACTATATAATGCACATTTAATTTTGGATGAATACTTAAAATCCTCTCAAATGATGTATATTGATGGATTTCAATAATACCAAGTAACCTTGTTAGTTTAGGATCTAAGAGTGATTAATTATTTGGTTTTGTCATAGATTAAAGTCTTGTTTGGAGTCAAAACTTGGTGTAAATAAATGATGCAAATAAAACACATGGTCCTAATTTTCCTTTGAACAAAGATATTTTATGTTACCCACGTGAAATAATTAATTTAACTTGTTCAAAGTTCATCAAAACTTGGAGTCATATCATACAGTTTGGCATAGTTATATTGCCCAATTAAGTCTAGACCTTTGCCAAAGTTTTTTAAGTCCTTAATTTATAATCTAAATTCAAAATTGCACCTTTATAAGTTCATAGGGTCAATGTGTTAAGTGGGTTAACCATTTTTACTAAACTTGAGGTAACTTAGGTTTAATTTCCAATTTGGGTTGAAGGTCATTTAAGACTCATGATCATTATCACCACTTGATAGACTTAAGTCATTTCATGCTAAACACTTGCACTTTGAGTCTATGCACCACAACATTTTGAGTCAAGAAAGGTAGTGTTATGCTATCAAATTTGTGAGAAATTATCTTTGCCTTCAAGAGTTTTTGAAATAAGCATTTTGTCACATCTTTTGGGTAGTCTAACACTGTTACACTACCCAAAACATTTAAGGTATTGTTTCATAGGCCCTCTTACATAGAGTTCAAATTCATTCCTACATTTTCAAATCAATCTGAGTATACTTTTATGAACCTTTTTCTATCACGTTTACGCCATTCTCTTTTGTCTAGCTTATTTGTCAAAAGAAATGAGTTTTATACCATTATTTGTGAGAAGATAAACTATCTCTAAATTGCCTTTTATTTCATACCTTATACCTATTTTATTGAGTCCATGTATAAGAATCAAATGCCTAATGTTTATTAGAAGTGTTTCAAATCTGTTAGATTTAAAATTTCATCTATTTTCAAAGTCTAGCTTTTGATGCTGTTTGGCCAAGAATCGTAGTGCATGCCTTGTTTGAGCCTAGATTTTGATGCCACATTTAGCCTAAAGACCTAGAAATTTTTAATTTCCTAGATTAGATTGATTTGAAACACTTCGACCTTAGCATTTAGCATTTTTATTTTTGGTTCATTTACTTAATCTTTTTGTGTAAGATGTGTAATGTTAGACACTTAATGTTAGCTTGTGTTATCACAAATATTTGCATAAACCTTTTGATCCTTTTGATGAATCTAGACCAAGTTTGAACATCTTTTGAGACATTGTCCTTTTAGAGTTTGTATAAATCTCTTCCCTTTATATCACAAAGCTTTGACTATGGATCCCAACATGTATTCCTACACTTATAGTGGACTCATGTACAATTCAAGGATTAGTAATATGGTTATGCAAGAATAAATGGTGCAAGACCCCTACATTTATAATATTACTTATAATATGGATATTTATCCCTATTATAATACTAAATTAAGGGCATAAAGGCAAGATCCATTGGCTAACTATTTGGTTAATACACCACCTTATTCAGAACAAGACCAAGAATAAACTGCATAATACCTAGCTAGAATACTCATAGCTAATGAGCCATTTCCTCAATAGTCATACTCTACTAATACACCTTCCATGTATGATCCATTTTTGTTTGAGCATCATTTTTTGACAAATAAAGATGAGATTTTGGTTCAAGCCATAGAGGTAGGGGCCAAGTTTCTAGTAGACTTCCATCATGAGAATTTACCAAGCCTAGTAAGAATGCCCCACAACATAATTTATGATTAACATGCTTATTCTAGAAATCCTTTATCTCTAGTCTAAACAATGTATTAGGACCCTAAAATTCCTAATAAAGGCAAAAAACTCATGGAAGACCAATGTAACCAAATATAGATGGCATATCAAACCTACCTAAATCTAACACATAATTTCAATCAGTTGACCATGGTGAGCAAACCTCTTATTGACTTAGTTCCTTCAACAAGAGTTTTGATAGAGTGAATTGGTCAAGACAATCAGAGTTCAGACCCATTCATGCAAAAAAATTTGGTAGAAAACTTGATGCATATGCCCATTATTGAATAAGTGTCATTTGCTTCTACATAGAATAATGAGCAAAATATAGTGGACACTGTACAAGCAACATCCAATCCAAATCAAAGTGGTACTAATGAACAAACAACTAGTCAAATAAATGTTCCTATAGTTAATACCATGAGTGGACCATCATACCAGAGAGTAGGATTTTATACATCTGAAACTCAGCCAATTGCTTCATCAAGTGTGTAACTAATAGGATTAGGTAGTCAATCAACAACCAATGTCATGCCTCAACAACTAAACATGATGAATCCTACTCCTCAACAAGTGATGAGTAGTATTCCATAATAGCTAGCATAATATAGTGTACTAATGCAATAGAGGCCAAATATATTACCACCTTAGTAAGGGGAAACTAATGTTCTACCTCATTAGGTAGTGGCAAATACACCTCCTCAATCACATACCAGTGTATGAATCCAAAACCAAATGTTGACTAGCCAACAATGTGTAAATATTGGTCAGTGATAGATGTCATTTATTAAACATGCTTTCACTTCCCAACAAGGATTTATTGAAAAAAAGAGGCTCCCATGTTTCTCAAGTACCTACTAGACAATAATCGATTCAGAATGTGCTACAATTTTAGAGATAGGGTCTTGGTCCACAAGTTCCCACTCAATAACAAGGTTTGATTAGTTGACATCATGTCCCTTTTCAACCATATTAGACATATTATAGTTATATCCCTCCATCCCAACCACAAAATCCTCCAAGTCAAACCTTCATAGCCAACCTAAACTAGAATATTGCATAATCAAATGTGTAATTTCAAGTACATTTAATCCATATATGCATATTCTTCATCCATTTCCTAATGAAACCAATATACTCCAATAGATATCTCCATCATACCCTGGTCAAAGTGTCCCACTTGTGACCTCTTAACCATTTACCCAAACCAATATTCTCCCTTAAACCAATGTTCCTTGTAGTTTCCTATCCCAAGAATTGTAACAAATGAAGGATACAATTTCTACCATTCAGGCTGGGAAATAGACTAAAAATTTTAAGTTGGATGACATGTGTTCTTATCCATTCAACATGGAGTAATTGTAGATACCATTTCCTCTAGGATATGAACCACCAAAGTTTGACAAATACAAAGGGAATGGTGACCCTAAGGCCCATTTAACCAAGTTTTTTGTTGCATGTCAACCAGTGGCATATAAAGATATATACATTTTATTGTTGTTTTTGAGGAGCTTGGTTGGACAAGCCTTGAAGTGGTTTTTTAAGTTGTCCAAGAATTTAGTAACAAATTTTGATGATCTTTTTAATAAATTTATGCATCATTTTTCCTATAATCTCGAACATGAGATTTCATTAGTTGACTTAACACAAACAAAACAAAATGATGATGAGAGTTTTGTAAATTATCTATAGAAATGGAGAGCCCTTGCAAGCTGATTCACCCATAGTTTACTAGATAAACAATTAGTCACTATGTTTACTAAAAATTTTCATAGTGAGATAGCTTATCATCTAGAACTATAATGTGTACATAATT
The DNA here is from genome assembly GCA_037957365.1 of Torreya grandis. Taxonomy (NCBI): domain Eukaryota; kingdom Viridiplantae; phylum Streptophyta; class Pinopsida; order Cupressales; family Taxaceae; genus Torreya; species Torreya grandis. Next base: position 37,718 of record JARHVA010007495.1, on the reverse strand, counting down.
TCAAGGAGATCATCGACAAAGGATTGTAGATTGAGTGATCCCTTATTAATAAAATGACTATCAAGCTTATGTCAACTAATTAGAATCAATGTACCAATCAAGAAAGTGACCAAAACCAACATTGAATCAAGCACAAATATCATAACCAACACAGGCCAATAACCAAGATAGACCAAAGCAATTCAACTATAATAGGAATGCTATGGGTAATGGAGTAACTGAGTCATGTCATGTCCAAACAATGTAAACATCATGTACACCACATTTTTAGCTTACTCATACCCAATAACATCTCTAACCAATGTTGTAAACACAACAACCAAGATTTGTACAATAAATGCAACAACCTTTACTATTATGAACCCCTCCTTTAAGGAGAACTGTGCCTCCACATCATGTCTTTAGTGACCTAGGAGAGCCTATCAAGTCTATATTTTATAAATTTATCATTGCTAATATTATTATTTGGCCTATACCAAAGTATTTTCCACAAGGCATTCTTTATCTTGATTGGTACCATGAAATGAATTCTATGAATATAATTAGGTCAATGGGAATAATCTATGAAGATGCGGGCAAATCAAGCATTTGATTGAGAATATGTTGGAGAATGGAGAGATAATATTAGATAATGGTGCTTCCACCTCCAATCAAACTCTTGGGATTTATCAAAACCCATTTCCCCAACATAATACAGAGAAACAACATAACAATCAACAACAAAAACAACACCAACTAGTGCAACAACCAAATCAATAGTATCAAAATCAAAGGCTGAACTAGTAAAATCAACAACAAAACCCATAATGTCAAAATAATGGATAAAACCAAGGCCAAAATGGTAATAACCGAAAAACCTATGATGCAGTTGCACATGACTACAATAGGGTTGTAGGTCATATTACAAGGGACAGCATTAATACCATCTCCATTACTCCTAGACTGAGAAATAATCAATTTAGACCATTTATAAACAATACCACTCAATTAAATTATATAAATAATCCTTCTTTGACCTAAGACTACACATAGGCAAACCATAAAAATTGAGACTCACACTTTTGAATCATATATTTATAACTCGCCCTTGCCACGTGACCACATACAAGTGCACCAAAAATCGAGACTTGTCCTATTTGGTCCCAAACTATTCCTAGCATTTGTTAGCATTTATGATCCAAAATCTATACTTGATTATGTAAAAATAACTCAGAGGTCAAAGATTACTATCCCAAGTCCAAAACCATCTACCACTTTGCCTGTTATCCAACCAACCATTCAGCCTTAAAATAAACCATTCACCATTGACCAAGATAATAAGTTTGATATTGTGGAACAATTTTAGAAGACACCAACACAAATTTATATTTAAGATTTAATGTGAATGTAAAAAATACACAAGAACATTTTGAATGAGTTTTTAACCAAAATAACTATTACAAGTGACATATCCCCTGATAAATTTCAAGCTTTGGTTGGATACTTAACTCCAGCCCAACAAGTCACATTCAACCAAAGTGATATGTCTTCCCTTGGCCCACTCCATAATAATCTATTGTACATAGAAGTTTATATAAAGTGGCATAAAGTGAAATGTGTCCTTATAGACAATGGATCAATACTCAACATAGTGTCTCTAAAGATCATCAATCTTCTTAGGTACACAATGGTAGATCTCCAATAAGAAATGATAACTATCAAAGCTTATGATAATCAGGAAAGAGAATCACAAGGCACTATTAGCTTACTAGTTATCACTGGGCCTTTGACCCATGATACACTTTTCCATGTGCTTGATCTTGAGTTGTCATATAATATGCTTCTAGGTAGGCCTTGGTTACATGAGATTCATGTAGTCTTGTCAACATTGCATCAATGTATCGAGTTCTCCCACTCAAGGATGGAAGTGAATATTTTAAGAGATTTACACCCATATAAACACTACAAACATCTTGTAGCTGAGTTTCAAAGCTATAATTACCAATATGGCATGAATTTAAGTTCTAAGTAGGATAAAGGAAATGCCATACTTATTGATCCTCCATAGGATAATTGCATAGATCCTAATACCTTAGATTCCCTTTTCCACACACTGCCTCCTGAAGCTTCCAATCATTTCACCATTTTAGATAATGGCCCAAGGGTGTATGTGACCCATGATACCTTCCATATTGCTAATCTTCCATAGAATCCAAAGACCTTTCGGTAACCTAAAAATACCCCACACATGCACTAGTGATAAAAGAATAAAGATAAGGGACTTATCATGTTTGTACTAGCATTTGGCCTAGAACTAGACCCTCTTGAAGGGGATGAATCATGGTTGTATAATGAAAACCAAGCTGATTGTTATAAAATTGCAAAGTATCCTATTCATAATAAGATCATGGAGCATCAAGATTATGAAGGAAAAGGCCTTGGACAGAATCAACAAAGAACCATTAAGCCAATTTTCGTGACTAATTACAAAAGACCTTATGGAATTATATTTAAACCATTTGGGGGTGACCCCACATATCTTATTCGAGTTCCATCACTAGTGGTTAGTGATGATGATGTTGATAGTGAACCAGAGTCTGATCATAGCCTTACCTTTGATAACCTAGCTAAGAACAACTTATTCGATAATAATGACATATGTACTCTTACCCCAATCATTTTTCATAACCCATTGCCATTATACTAACCACAACTGATAGATTGGGACCAAAAAGAATCCAATTTTACAATTGATTAGTTTCAAAATGATGAGGTATTTTGTGACTTTTTAGGCCTTAGAGACAACATTCTGTTCGGAGATCATAAATCAAGATTCTTAATTACATTAGATCCTAAAACCTATTTTGGAGAGTGGGTGAACACCCTTAGCCAAAAACAAATAAATAAAACATTGAGGTTTACTTTCCCCAAGTGAAAACCTCTTTGAGCCACTTTTTGACTAGGAAAAAGTAAAGATAAAGGCCAGTCTAGTGGTGACAACCTGTTTCAGGTGCTATTAGATGGGGGTGTTCATTCTACTTTAAATTTAGACCAAAAGACCACCAATGATGAAATTACCTATGGATTTAAATTTAGTTTTTTGCAACAAGTACTTAATCAAATTATTCAATAATTTTTGACTATTTTTATCACATGGATAGATCTCCCATTAGGGGACTTAAATTCATCTTGCCTAGGAGATCTTGAAGAGCAAGTCCTAACAAAGGACCTTGATATAGTCTAATAGTTAAAGTCTTTACCTACTATCCTAGAATATGGTTCAACCATTGTAGTTGAAAATATAATATAGGTAAATATTAGGACTCCATCAAACCTAAAATGGATAAAATTAGGTACATCCCTCACTGAGGAAGAATGTGAAGTCTTTATAGCTCTGTTGAGAGAATTTATAGACATCTTTACATGGGCCCCACCTTGGTTCTACACCATCTTGTGGTCAATCTTGATGCCAAAATGATGAAAAATGCTACATAAGATGCATCCTTGCATTGATATCTTGTTAAAGAAAGAGTTGGAAAAAATCTTAGAAGTAGGATGTATTTGGTCCATTGACTACTCAGATTGGATATCTAATGTTTTACCTGTTAGCAAAAATATTGAAGGAATCATAATTTGTATTCATTTCTAAGACATAAACAAAACTTGTCCTAAGGATGACTTTCCATTGCCTAAAATTGACATGATCATCAACTCCATGGTAGGTTATGAAATAATTTCACACATGGATGGTGTTTTAGGATACAACTAGATGAGAATAACACTATAAGACCAACATACAAAAACATTCACCACTCTAGGGAAAATTTTACCATCAGGTAATGCCATTTGGTCTTAATAATATTAGAGATACATATCAAAGGGCCATGACTATCATATTCCATGATATGATGCATGATATTATTGAAGACTATGTCAATGACATATTAGGAAAATCCAAAATTAGGGCTGACCATCTAGCAATGCTATGTAGGATATTTAAAAGATTGCAAGAGTATAAAGTTAGACTCAATCCAAAGAAATGTGTGTTTGGAGTAACCTCAAGAAATTTACTTGGATTCATTATGTCTTGTAGGGGCATTGAAGTCAATCTAGCCAAAGTCCATGCTATAATCAAGATGTTGCCACCAACTAATTTGAAGTAACTCTATAGTTTATAGGGCAAGATCAAGTTAATCCAATGTTTTATCTCTTAGTTAGAAGATAAGTGTCATCTATTTACACATATTTTGAAGAAGGGAGTTGCATTTCACTAGGATAACCACTGCCAAACATCTTTACAACAACTCAAAGACTATTTAGTTAATCCACCTATTTTGTTACCTCCTATGACAGGAAGGCCATTCTTGTTGTATCTATCAGCTACCAAAAATGCCTTGGGGGCACTTTTGTCTCAACATGATAAAAATGGAAAAGAGCATGTATTATACTACTTAAGCCATACCTTGGTCACATATGAACACAACTATGAACCTATTGAAAAATCTTGTCTAACCATGGTCTTCATAGCTTAAAGACTATGCCATTGCATGTTAAACAATAAGACCATGGTCATTTCAAAAGTAGATCCACTCAAGTATCTACTATCTAAAATATATTTACAAGGTAGAATGGCCAAATAGATCATGATTCTTAGTGATTTTGACATAGAGTATGTCAATTAAAAGGTAATTAAAGGACGTCCTTGTAGATCAACTTGTTGAAGCACCCCTTGTAGACACAAAGCCACTCACATTTACTTTTATTAATGAATCCATGACCATTATTAAAAAAACTCTTGGGGAGAAGCATTGGAAGCTATATTTTGATGGTTCATTTTCTACACATGGATTGGGGATATGTCTCTTATTTATTACACCACAGGGGGATCTAATCCTTAAATCATTCAAAATCAGTTTTCCTTGTATAAAAAACATGGCCAAATATGAAGCACTTATTTCAAGACTTAGATAGGAAGTATAATGCAATATATCTCATCTAAAGGTTCATGGTAATTCTCAATTAGTGATCAATCAGATTACAGACCATTTTCAAACTAAAGATGACAAGTTGGTTCCATATAAGGCTATGGTCGATACCTTAAAGCAGTAAATTACAAATATCTAATTTGAGGATATACCAAGGGATAGTAATATAATTTTAGATTCCATGGCTACTATCAGTTCTCTAATTCAACAAATAGACAAAGCTAGAGAATATCAATTCTTTATTGAGAATTTATTCGCACTAACTCATAAACCTTCAACCATTGTAATGATTTGTGATATTATTGGTCCTAATTATATATATTAATCAAAACTTTAAAACTACCTTAATGATCAATTTCTACCACCTAACTTATCTTGAAAATAAACCAAAGCTTTTATTCATCATTCCACTCATTATACTCTACTTGGATCCACCCTTTACTATCATAGTTTTGATAGAACTCTACTTCATTGTTTAACTTTGACAGAGTCTACACTAGCATTAAGAGAAGTTCACGAAGGAATATATGGAGCTCATTATAGTGGGGGAATCCTATCTACAAATCTCTTGCATAATAGTTATTATTGGCCCATGATGGATGCATATGTAACTACATATGTAAATAAGTGTGATGAATATCAACAACATACTAATCTGATTTATGCCCTAGCACAAACTCTAAAACTAATGTTGATACCATGGCCATTTTTTACATGGAGACTTGACCTCATTGGGAATATCAACCCCACTTCATCTAACAACCATAAACACATACTTAATGCTACTGAGTATTTCACTAAGTGGGTTGAATCTATACCCCTCACTTATGTGACTAGAAAGCAAATTTTCAAATTTATCTTCAACCATCTCATTTGCCATTATGATATCCCATCTGACATTATATATAATAATGGAGGATCATTAAAGAATAAGGATGTAAACCAAATATTTAACAAATATAACATCACACAACATTTTTCTACAACATATTATCCTCAAGGTAATGGTTAGGCTGAAGCATCAAACAAAACTATTGTTAATATTCTCAAAAATATTGTCAATGATGCTGATCATGATTGGCACCTACATATATTCCCCACCCTTTGGGCATACCATAATAATCATCATAATCCCATAGGAGCCACTCCATACTCACTTGTTTGTGGTACTAAAGCCATCCTTCCTATTGAGGTCGAGTTAACTTCACTACACATATCTTTCAAGCATGTCCTAGATGATCATGACTATCAAGTAGCTCACATGTAAGACTTAGACCTGTTAGATGAAAAATGCATATCTATACTCAATAATCTTTAGGCATATCAGAATTGACTCAAAGGCCACTATAATCAGCATGTCAAGTATAGAACATTCAAACTTGGTGATCTTTTTCTTAAAGAAAACTAAAAGAATACCATGACTAAGAAGAAGGATAAAGGTAAATTCAAACCAAACTCGATAGAGCCTTTCATCATTACTACAGATTATGGATCAAGAGCATATAGGCTTGCCACACCAAATGGAGATGAACTTCCTTAGCTGATAAATATTACTCACCTCAAGTGGTACTATGTTTGAGCACTAAGGTGTATTGTTTATAAGGAACATTTCATGTTGTGCCATTTTATCACTATTCTTATTTATAAAAATATCATTCTTATCTATCTTCTTAGCCATATCTACTTTACATTTCCAATCTATCAGCCAAATGTGTTCAAAATTTTAGCCCATTTGACACTAGTTTTTACCATTCATTACACATTTTTAGCATCAAGAAATCTAATTAGTTTCATTAGTTATTTTAAATACTTTAGATAGAGATCATATTTTAGAGCAGTATGATAGAAGTTTTTGCAGTTGCATCCTTCATTTTTTATTCCTTTTTTTTATCACTAGTCTTGTTACCAATTATAACCACCTTTGGAAAAATTAGTACCATTGATCTATGATGTTATGTACTAGTTATAACTGCCTATGGGCAAACTAGGAGCAATATTTGTTTATTAATTCTTGACGTACCAACTTGCCACTTCTTATTCCATACTATGCCTTTTTAACACCTATGCCTATTTTGTTTAAATTGACAACTACACTAGTCAAATTCCTCTATTGTATGGAAAAACTATAGAGACTTGAGGTCTTACTCTAGGACTATGTAGGTAGCACTCAATACTTGTTTAGGTTAGCTCAATCACCCTTTCCATGCTCTCACCATTTTATGAGTAACCTAATTTTGAACTCTCTTTCCATTTTGTGAGATTAAACCATTTAGTGTCTCGTCATTCTTGATCTAGTTAAGATACTTCAAAAAATTCCAAAAACATTTGTAAAATCATTAGAAAAAACCAAAAACATTACCATTTCTTTGCCTTAAGGATTCTGGGAACCCTTACTAAGTTGCAAGCAAACCACTTGTCACTTAGTTTCCCTATCCCTTTTGGCCTTTTTTCTCGTGCACTTACCATTTTTCAAGACCATTCCTATTCTTATATTGCATCCATTATGTTTTTTTCATCAGTTATCACATTCTTCCCATTCCCTAGGAGAACTACATTTGGCCTAAAGTTTTTTATTGGATATTACATCCATGGAACTATGTTGGTAAAATCCACTTGCCTAGTGTATATAGAGACAACTCGACCACCCCCTTCATTTTTCTTTTATTTCCCTATTTTGTTCATTGTTAAGTTTTCACCTATTTTCTAGGGGAAATGTTCATATGGTTTCTATTGCATTATTTGTTTATTTGTTTCTACTTATTTTGTTTATTCATTTGCATGTTTGTTTACTTTTATCACTATTACCTTGATTCAGTTTATGTGTGTTCATTAGGTGACTCCTTTTCCACACTTATACTCAAATCCATCCATATTCATATGTTTACATTTTCATCATGGTTTCTACAATTGGTGCATTATTTTCTATTGAGTATGGGATTATGGGAATTGGTCCTTATGCATATTTTGGCCAAGTCCTCTTGATGTTATACCATGATGCTTATCATCACATGTTATAAAAAATATCAACTTCAAGAAGTCTATTCAGCAATGGTGGCATCAACATCTCTTCAACACTAACATATCGATTCAATCTTAATCATATCCCAAATAGATTAATTAACCATAAAAGAATTTCCACCTTTATTAGTTTAGATGAGTATCTCCCTACTAGTAAGTTGTTCTAATTTATCATTACCCTTTATGTTAGTTATCATCATTCTTAGCCAAGTTTATCATGTTTTCCATAATTGAGGTCTAATGATTATAACCACCTATGGGCAAATCATTGTACACCATCCCACCTACATTTCTCAATGATTATAACCACCTTTGGGAAAATTATTGTGTTATCACCACTTTACTTTTTCTACCCATATAGGGGCATGTTTTTATCTTGTTTGTCTATCCTAATTGGGGTAGCTTCTCAATGATTATAAACACCTTTGAGAAAATCATTGTGTTATCATACCATGTTGTCACTATCAAGGTATAATGATTATAACCACCTTTGAGAAAACCATTGTACACCATCCCACTTTCATTCTCAATGATTTTGACTAATTTTTCAAAATCATTGGGTTTTCACCCCATCATCTTTTATTACTTTGGTCCCCTCATTTCACTTCTTATTGAGGGATCGTTTGTCGACCTACTTATGCCAAACATTCCCTCAAGGGGGAAAACCATCATATACTTAGTTTATCATCATTGTAGTTGTAGACATACATGACTTTTTCATTCTTTAAGAAGACATAATTGTACTTATATCTTCCATTGCCTTCTCAAATAGGGGCAAACAATAGAAACCTAAATCTGGCCATCGATAACCTCTAACCAACATTTTGACCAATTTCCACCAAAGTGCATAATTTGGCCTAAAAACTCTAAAATACATTAAATGAGTTGAAATTGATATATCAAAGTTTTGATTTTGGCCAATATATCCCTAAATGGGGTAATGTAATTTATGGGCCAGCTAACTTTGATCAGATTATTTTAAGTCAAAATGCTAAATTTGTACCTAGGTGCTCTGGATTGGTCTTTTATATCAAATTTATTGTATGAGATGTGTGCCTTTTTAATTTTATATTGGTATCATCCTAAATGGGATAATTTATCTAATGCATCTAACATTGACTTCTAATTCCAATTCAGTCACATATTGGACCAATAACAAGGCATTCTGATCAATTTGAGTAATTTGTGCACAAAGTGCTTAATCATGCTTAAGAGCTAATTAATCCGAATCAAGGCCTAATTAATAATTCCATGGAAACTTGTTGAAAACTTGTTTCTATAAGTGAATATTGAATATTTTCATCATCAAGTGACCTCATTTCTTGGGAAGACATCCCTAGGTCATAAATGCCATAAATATCAGGATTATGGGTCTCCCATGCCTCTTTATTACCTTCCATGCCTCATTAATGTCCCTTATTCCAAAATATTGATGAACATAATTATGGATTTTAATTACATAATTAATTTAATCCATGAACACACATCTCAATCTTGAGATGGATGGTCATGGTTGATTTTGGTCATTCTTGAAAATCTATAAATAGAGAGGCCATGAACATCATTTTTAAGCTTAATTTATGCAAAGTTACCATGTAAAATTAATTCCCATGTCAAATTAATTCCAATATCTCTCACATGTCAAAGCTATGATGCCAAAATATTGAGCCAAGCCAAAGTCACAAGGTGCCAAGGAGAAGAGGAGATAACCAAACCTCATTTGATGAAGACTTCATGAGCACAAGCTGAGCAAGCCACTACAACAAGCATTTGGAGCATCCAAGGAAGGTGAAGGATTCTTGGTATTCCTTTACTTTCTAGTTGTGATTTTAATTTTTTTTAGTTATTAAGCTCACCCCATAAACTAGGCCTAGAAATGTATGCTAATTAGTGTGTTTTTATCAATTTGTTTGAATTTTTGGACTAACAAAATACTAATCACCTCTCTTGAGTCAAATTACTAGCTCACATGAGGCCTCTGTGTGCTTTGAATGCTTTAATTCCACTTGAAATCTATTTTTTTGTTTTAAGACCTTTGAAAAGTCCATGCTGATCTCACACAATCGCTCTTTATGTATTATTATAATTCATTTCATTAGATCTATGTATTGGGTTTCCTATTTCTTCCCATGGGTCATGGGATCTATGCATTGGGCTCTTATGATGGTGAGACTTGTCACTCTCATGAAGATTTGACATTTCAACTCAATTTCACATCATTTGATCAAATGGGCCTGAGTACACATGCACCATAGGACCTTGATTTGAATCCAAATGGGTAATTTTCTAGGCTAAATTTGACATTCACATGACCATCAAATGACATCTTCAATAACGCCAATGACCTCTATATGACTATCAAATTTAATTCCATAAATTAGCCATTACTGTTATTGAATTTGACATTCATGTGACTATTAAATGACATCCTTGTGACCATCAATGACATCCACATGACTATCAATTTTAATCTTAGTAATTAGACACATGTCATTTCTTCAGGTCTTCCTGCTCCTACAAACATAAGAAAAAAATGACTTAACACACTACTTTTGGAAAATATGTACAAAGGACCCTACGTGAATATTCTATCCTAAGGATTTAGTATAAATAAAATGTGATTTGGGCCTAGGCTAAAATATTAAATTAAGATCAAAACATAATTAAATACTCTCTAAGAAAAGGTGCCACTTGGTAGTCTGATATTTTTCTTAGGGAAATTATGTAGGAGAATTATTTTAGGATTTCTCTAGGGTCATTATTTCAAATAAAATGTCCACAATAATTTTTCCAAAGGGTCAATTCTCTCAGACAAATTTTTTGAAGGAATGCTTGAAAGGATGGTCACAAAAGGGCCGAAGGGCATGCCATTTTGACAAAATGCTTGAAGGAATTGGGTGAGGGAAAAAGGGCACATGGAAAAGTTCTGAAGGGTAGGTGTGGAGGGAAAAAGGCCTAGGACAAAGTCTCTAAGGGTAAGTATCCACTTCAAACATATCGAAAGGTCACTTTCAAAATGTCTGAAGGGTCATTTTAGAGAGTTCAAAGGGCATATACCCTTGGGGGAGTTATTTTAGGATTTTTGTGTCAAAAAAATATCTGAGACACAAATTTTGAAGGAAATGGGCTTGGGAAAAAAATTCTAAAGGATAGGCTCATAGGGCAAAAAAAATCTGAAGACAAAAGTCTTGAAGGGCAAGTTCAAAAGGGCCAAAGAGTCTACTTCATGGAAAAAATGCCTAAAGGATCTACTTAATATGGTATATTTTGATGGGAAAGGGGCCTTACAAAGTTCCTGAAGGGTAACCATAAAAGTATCAAAGGACACTTTTAAAATACCAAAGGGTATGTTCAAAAAGTTTGAAGGACATGTGTCCTTGTCAAAACTTTTGAAGGGTAAGTTGGAGGCAAAGGGTCATTTCAAAAGTCCCAAAGGAATTTCATCAGGGGGAATTGTTTCGAATAAAATGTCTAGAAAAATTCTCCTGAAGACCCAACTCTCTTAGAAAAAATGTCAAAAGGAATTCTATTATCTTGGAGAAAGTGTCTCGGATGAAATGTCTGAAGGAATTAGTATAAAGGCAAAGGTAAAAGACACAATTATCGAAGGATAGATATGAAGGGGCTGAAGGGCAATTGCAAAAGTACTGAAGTAATTTTGTCAAGTAAAATGGTTTTAAAAAAGGCCAAAGGACAAATTGTACAAATCTTGAAGTCTAGGTTGGCAATGCAAAAAAGGCATTTCAAAAGTTTCAAAGGGAAATTCCAAAATTTCAAAGGATACTTTCTAGATGGCAACAATCTGAAGGGTTTACTTCATAGGGCATTCATTCATGACAAAAGTCCCAAAGGATTTACTTTGTAAAGGCTTAGGGGCAATCTCAAAAAGGTTGAAGGGTAGGTTCAAATTGACCAAAAGGTAATTTTTTTAGGAAAAGTGTATCGATAAGACTGTCCACAAGAATAAATCTAATTTAGGGAAATTTTTTTAGTAGAATTATTGTCGGGAAAATTTTGTGAAGATCAAATTCCATTGGAAAAAATGTCCATCATAATAAACTCAAAGAACTATTCATGTGAAACAAAAGTCCTGAAGAGAAAACCTTGAAAACATAAGTCCAAAAAAGACTCTCGAATAAGGTTAGCCCATGAAAAAACATAAGTCTACAATAATTAGCTCAAAGTAAAAAAACTATTAGAACAAAATATTTAGTCTATGAAAACACAATATCAATGCCATCTTACCAAAGTATAAAAGACCAAATAATGATCCTTTCCTAGAATTTTCATAAATGCATAGAAAAGGGGCTCAATGTCAAAACCATAATATGAAAAAAGTGGGTCCCCATTTCCTTATAGGAAAAAGGGGGTATGTTAGGTACAACACATAGTAGAAACACTAAATGAGTAAGACAAGCCTTTCATATATGGTCCTTACAAACTAAAATATGTGCTTGAAAAAAAGAGTCCTATAATCAAAATGAAAATGTAATTATAAGTATGTAGGTGAAGTTATGGTATATGCATTTTAATTGAGGTATTTTAACCAAAGATTCATCTCATGTTAAAATATTTCATTTTCATTCTTCCCTTTGGTTCATTTTAAAATCACATCTAGAATATTCAAATAAATATTACACATGGATGATTATTTAATGTTATGCAAAAGCTTCTAAGGTAGATGGGACGTGAGATAAAACATAACTGATGCATATTTAGATGAAAAAGATGCATAGTGTTTGACTAAATTACATCATATGAGCCTCAAATTCTAATGAAGGTAATGGTGGGAGAATGGAGATAAGATTGTCTAGGAGATGTGATCATAATTTAAACAAATCAAAGTGACCTTGTTATTTATGCATGATAATGAAACAATTTCATGTTTACCCAGTATTTATAGATGATGTCATTTCCTTCCCTTTGGTTAGATAATGTGGGAGATAACTTACATCTACCTACATAAATAAAGATAGATTATAAAGGATCATAATATCTATAGTTTATATCTCATGCATGGTTATATTTTATTACTATTAAAATGTAGATATTCTTATTCATAAACAATTTAGCTTCATTTTTTGAGAAATTTTAAAAAATAAATAAAGCAAAAGTATTCCTCAAGGAAATTTTGTTTCACACCAAAACCCTAGAAATAATGATACCAATATCATAGAGTACATCGAGGTTATAAATATAGTTTGATGATAAACAATTTTTTTTAATACGCATAATATTAGTTCCATAATAGGAAATTAATAAAACAAGAGAATATGGTCCAACCTTCATAATCTATTTATCAATTTCATCCTCCCCCCTTCATATTGCATGAAAAATATAAAGTTTAGATGACAAGTTATTTGTTTCATATTTCCTACCACTATTACTTTGATATTGGTAGATTGATTCCTGAATGAAAAATGACAACTGCCTACATATAAAAGTAGTAAAGTCAATATTTATTGATAAAAACTAACATTTTAATGTATGTGAAATCAAAAAATAGAAACCAAATAGATAACGTAAATGAAAATAAAATATATTAGACACTTTATTTCCTAGTGAAAATGAATCATGTATTTACTTATGATGTCATATATGACAAATAAAAGCACATGCATCTATGTGTTTTGGGATCATAATATACAAGGAAGAAATCTTATGAAGAGTTCATAAGCTTTTGCATTTTCAACATGAATTCTTGATGGGAAGTTTGGATTATGTGTAAAAACTCATCTTAAGGTCTAACTTGTACTCAATAATAATAGAGTAGAAAACTCAAATCATCATAAAATATACTTCAAGGAAAAATGTGTTTCTTTATGGAATACAACTAGATACTGAGAGGGGGTGAATTAGTATATAAACTAAAACTAGGCATTTCAATAATTTTAATGTAGATTAAAAGATATATACAAATCAAATCAAAAATGTAGAGATCACACAAACTCAAATACACATGACACCAATCATCTAACTAATCACCAACTTAGATTGTCTAATGGCACCAACCAATTAGATCTATGGAGCTACAACTCCAATTTACAAAATAGATTCATAAATAAATCCATCTCTATCTCTCTGTTACAAATATAATCTGTAACTGATCATGCTCTACACATTATTTATTTGTGCATTTATTCTCTCTACCCCTCTATCTGTGTATCAAGATATATCTCAATTAACACACTTCATCTCTCTCTACAACCTCTTCTTCTCCTTTATGCTTTCTAGTTTTGTGCCTATATATTTTATGTTTGACACTATCAACTACACTAGTAGCTTCAGATTTGGCAACAACTCATCATCTCTACACTTATACTTGTGTCTATATATTTTTATATATAACACAATTCCAATTACTCCATCAAGTTATGGATATATAATATATTCCATATATATAAACAATTGATCTAGGGTTTCATATCTTCCTTGTGTTCACACTCAGACTTTAACACATCATGCCAATTCTAGAATTTAGTTCAATATCACAAACTGTAAGTTCTCCACATCTTGAATTCATGCACCACCACCATGATCCTAATCTCATTACTATCTATATAATTTATTGGACTCTATTTTTTATGCACATACACATTTACATATATTTGATTGATTACGTAGATCAATCTCATTGTCTATGTTGTGACTCATGGTTTACTCACATGTTACTACATCTGACCATTAGACTAGACATATCTTTAAATATCAATCATTGATTTTTCCATTTGGTGCCATGATATGATGGTCCATATTCAAATAGCTCAACTTTAAAATTCATTCATTTAATTGATCTTTGACAGGCTCACACTATCCTTTCAATCTTTGTACGCTTGTAAACTTTAGGTTTGTCAACTTTAAAATGTATCCATTAATCTTCCTAATTTGAGCTCTTGCATGCCATTATATCTCCAAAGATGCATGATCTTTATCTATGCTTTTGGTTAAACATCAATCTCTTTAACCCATCTCATTGCTTCCTGGGTCTTTAGAACCTTTTTGCTTCATCAATCTTCTTATAATTTCTTCGTCTTTAACTCACCACTGTGTCGATAAACTTTGATCACTTTATTCCATCTGAGTCCACTTACTCTATTAGATATGATTTATATAATCATCCACTCACCATAAAATCTTTTGACAAGCTCAATATTTATCTCTGCTTATCTCATTAGAATGTGACACTAGGCATTAATTTGTTCCTTCTATACATTACTATCAGTTCCCACTATTGAGACACTTGACATCCTTATATTGATCATTAACTTATTAACTTTGAAATGCACCATAGATTTAATTTCAATGCTTCATTATTGTGACACTTGTCACTAGCAGAGGTCCCTTTGACAAATTGACTTTCATATGCTTGATTGGATCTTTAGCGTATGATTAAGTGGTAACTATTGATTAAGCTTTAAAATTTGACCACCTATCTTCATCTCATTTCATCCTATCATCTTGGAATCAATGTGCTCTATTTATCTCTTTGAGACTTGATTGAAATTTACCTTGATAAATTTTGTCTAAGTATGGGGACCATCTTAATTATGTCTGAAAGGTTAACTTCGCACCTTCATATCTTCTACTTCACTCAACCACCTAGTCTAAAATTTGAACCTTATAGACTAAGCATGAAAGTGAACAAACCCATATACTCAATTCCTTATAAATCCTTAGTGCATGAAAGATATAATTCCATTAATATACTCATTGATTTTATTCTATCACAATGCTAGAAATGCCTTAAACTTGCTTGGAAGGCCAACTTTGTTCTTACATAACTCTTGTTGCACTTAGTTGCATGACCCAAAAATTATTACATATGATCCTCTTACATGGGATATTTCATTCATATATCCATTTAGTACTAAATCCTTCATACATGTAAGATATATATTCATAAAAATTCATTCTAAGCTTTTTATTGCAAACTACAAATTTGACTGTGTTGGAAAACATTGTTAAAATGGCTAGGAGCCCAACTTTGATTAAGCATATCTTTTATCGTGATATATCACGTGACCTTAGATTTAGCACATATAAACTAGGCAACAAAATTAAAAAACCCATATTATCATTTTGTCCTCAAACCTTCATATGTGTAAATACTGACCTCATCAATATGCTTACTTGGATCTACTGAACCCTTTTGCAAATTTGGCTAAGTATAGAAAGATAGTGATTTTTGTTTGAGTAGCAAACTTTTCATCCATATTACTTCAATTGAACTTCATTGCATGTATTCAAATTCGGTGCATAATAACTAGGGATTAATGTGATCACAACCATGTGACCAAAACCCCCACATTCATTCACATGTGGTAATGGTGTCATCAACAAACTATGTTCTCATATTTTCCTCTATAGACCCAAAATGTCTAGATGAACAATATGAGAAATTGGATGACTTCCACTCATTCACATAAGCACTCCAATCATCCTTGAATTCTTATAGAATGCCTTGCACATCCTTAATTCACCATATTCAACCCTGAGCATCAATGACATAAATATCCATTTTGACATCATCTCTTATTTGACATCAATGGCATGCTCATAATGTCCCTTTTGACATCAATGACAATAATATTTCTAACAATCCCCCCTTTGTCATTGATGGAAAACTAAATGATTTGATCTTCTAATATTATGCTCCTTATCTGGCATTACTTGCATTGGCTTCTGATGAGTATGAACTAAAGTTGTTCATACTAAGATTGATCCCCCTTAAGTACTGTCACATTTTCCTAATACTCAAATTAGACACTTGATTTTCTTATTTTTTAACATTTTCATTAGAAAGAGCATTTGATATTTTTTCCCCCTTTGACATCAATGGAAAAGGGACTCTTTTTTATTATTTTCCCAAATTTTTTTCCCTCTTTATGACATAAAGGAGTTTGTCCAAGAATTTTCAACCATCAACTCATTATAAGTTTGGAAAACATGCATACCTAAGTTGCCTTTTATTTTCTTCTAAGGATGAATAAGGCTTTTATGATCCTTCCCCTAAACTTATGCTCTATCACTAGTATCTAGTGATGTGATGTAGGATATATCATATAGGATTACTAGCCTTCTCTCTCAATTACAAAGATCTTCTACTCTGAGCCTTTTTGATCTTGATAGACTAAATATCTAGTTCCCCCTTACACTATGCATATCCTCTCAATCCATTCATGATTTCTGAGTTAGCTCCCCCTAACTCCATTCTCCATATTTACATCAAGGGACTACTTATATCACACCATAACTTCATCTAACACATGTATATCATCATTATACACATGTTCACTAAGTTTACTAACCTGACTTATTGCATAGCCCAAGATACACTGTATCAAGGGTTTCTTGCATTAGAATAATTATGCCAAATGAGTATGCAGACCATATATATATGACATGCACTCTAATAATCTCATTATGTCTTATTGAAACACTCATTCTATCCTTATAGATACTACATACACAACACTTGACTTGGTTTGATCAAGTCATCATCACATCCTATTTGAGTTCTCATTTTTGGAAAATATCACTTGCTTCTCTACTAAAAGGGGTCTTTTTAGAAGTATAGATAGAGACATCTTACTTCACAATGTCTTAGAACAATGTGAAACTAAGAGTTACCCATAACTCCTCATATTCCTTCTCCTCCTTGGTCATCTTGTGATTTTTATTCTTCTTCTTATTCTTAGGCTTGAGATAAGTAACATTTTCATCCATTACATTGTTCTCCTTTTCTTCTAAGATTGGATTAACAATACATGGAGACAATATGGATCCATGACATACATTTTCATTTGATGAATATTTCTTGCAACTCAAAATCTCATCACTAAGAATGAAAGAATGATGTTTAATTTTTATGCATGAAAATTTATTAGAAATAATAAGTTATTCACTTGAATCTATACACATTTCTGAACTAACCCCAACAAACACCTTGGTCTTCTCCTTGAGCTTGGTATTTTCATTCTCAACATGGGTAGATATTGAGAGTTGTTGACATTCTCCAACCTTTATAGCATTCTCCATCATAGCTTGATCTTTCTCTTTTCATACATGTTTAGGCTTCTTAAATGTCATATTTTTCTCTTTAAAAGAGACTTGTGAACCTTTGTTCACACTAGGAGGTATGCCTTTGTTCTTACTCTATAATTTTGATCTTATAAAGCTTGTTTTATAATGTTTAGCTATGTGACCAAAATTATTGCAGTTATAACACATTACATTTGTATCTAACAAGGATGAAAATGAATTTTTGATTAAAAAATTGGTTCTCCTATAGGTATAACTCTAAAATTACTAACATTAAGACCAAAATAATTACAACTATAATAATAACCATATAAAAATGAGGAATACCTAGTCATAGCTTTCTTTTGTGCAGGATGGGGAGTTTTTATCAAATCTTACCTATTCAAGTTTCTTACCCTTGTGTAAACATATACATCAAATTTATTAGTCTTATTCATCTTCCTTGATTTTACAGAGATGGACTCATTTTTATTTTTCTTTTCCTTAGGCTTATTTTGTCCTCAAAGCTTTATATGTGCAAACACTGACCTCATTAATATGTTTACTTGGATCTACTTAACCCTTTTGTAAATTTGGATAAGTATAGAAAATTAGTAATTTTTATTTGAGTAGATAACTTTATATCCCCATTACTTCAACTGCACTTCATCACATGCCTTTAAATTTGGTGCATAAAAACTAGGGACTAATGTGATCATAACCATGTGACCAACTCCCCCATACTCATTCACATGTGGCAATGGTGTCATCAACAAATTACATTCTCATCTTTTCCTCTATATACCTAAAATGTCTAGATAAATAATATGAGCAATTGGATGACTTCCACTCATGCACATAAGCACTCCAATCATCTTTGACTTCTGATAAAATGCCTTACACATCCTTAATTAACCATACTCAACCCTAAGAATCAATGGCATCAATATCCATTTTGACATCATCTCCCATCTGACATCAATCCATTTTGACATCAATGACATGCTCATAATATCCCTTTTGACATTAATGACAATCATATTTCTCAGATTTCTTATATAAAATTTTTATGTTTCATGGGTTTACCAAGATAGGTAAAGGCAAGTGAAAATGAAAGTGTGTGTATACATATAATATTTTCAAATTCATCATTTTATAATGTTTTCTAGCTTACAAGAACCCTTAAAGTCTTAATCTTTCTAAGCGCACATCTTAAAGGGTGCACCAAGAAAGGGGTGGGTAGACCATTAGTGATTCATAAGATTGTTTTCCCTAATACCAAAACTTCAAATCAACACAAAACTTCTCCTATAAACATTCCTAATATTTAACACCTCCATTACACATTCGTTCTAACAATTCACCACCTTATTTAGCTCCTATCTAAGCCAAAAATGCTTTTTGATATTTGTCAAAAAAAATTATCCAAGGATGACTCTATAGTTAACATATATTAGCACACTATGGGTCTAGGATGGCCCTTGCCCACCTTGTCTAGGACCTAACTTGATTTTATTAATTAATGATATAGGTTCAATTGGGTTGAATATTTTAGCTAAAATTTTAGTAGGGTTTAGGGTAAGATCCATATATATATACACATCCTTGTTTTTTATTTCTTAGTGAGAGAGAAAGTTCATTATTCATTTGCACTTCTTTACAATTTTCTCTTCCACTATTCTGCTTGAGGATATTTTATTAGGTTTTATACTTCGAAAGAATAAAATTTGTCTTTTGAAATCTTAAGATTCACTAAGAGGTCCTTGGATAGACTGAAGTCCATTGTCCATCCTTAGCTTCTTAAACAATACACAATAATGTCTTATGAAGGACCTTAGTCCAAGGGAGAGATTGAGTCTCAATGGGTTTATCTTCAAGTTAATTATCTCTAATGTTAATCCTCTATTTTATTAGATAGAAGTCGCATAAGTAATGGATTTTGAATGTATTCCTCTGTTCATAAATTATAATTATATCTATACATAGTTTAATTAGAATTATTTCATGCATGTTAACTTTCATATTTATTAACCCTGTTTTGTGCCACAAGCTTTAGTGAGCACTAGATTAGATTTCAATTTAATTTATATTTACTTTGTGAATATAAGAAAACATAGGACCTAGTTAGGGTTATCACATGGTTTTGATTAACTAGAGGCTTTGGAACCCTAACTAGTGATATATTGTGGTAAGGGACCCCTTGGTTAAGTCTAACAAATCCATCTTGGTCATAACCCTGATTGTCTAAATGTACAAATAAGCTAATGTGTAAGTATGATTTATCTTCTCTGAGTTAGGATCAATTTGTAGATCAAATAAATTTTCTCTTGTATGCATTCTGGTGAAACTGATGTGAATCTAACCCTTGTAGGTTTTCTTTCATACATTCATTTTATTATCATATTATATATTTTTATTTTTACAGTATTTATATCGAACCTATTGATATAGCCTAATAGTTTTTGCATAGGTTTAACATAAAATCACTCCAAATTGACTCTATTTTCTATGTGCATGTCTTCTCTAGATAAAAATGATTGGATTGATCAACTTATCACATTTATATTATTCAATAATAGGATTGCAAACTTCATCAACCTATTTGACTCTATTTATTATTTTCCTCTTTCAACATATAAGATTTCAAACTTCATCAACCCAGTCGAATATGTTCAAAATTATCCTTTTTTAAACATATATTTTTGCATACTTAATAAAACCATTCAACTCTATTCATATATTATTTTTAACACACAAGTTTTTAGACTCTGTTAACCTAGTTAACTCTATTCATAGAATATAAAAATCAACATTTGAGAAACACAACAAAAAATATGCAAACTAATCATCTTCAAAATTACCAAGGTTCATTATTACATTATCTATAATTTTTATTTATCATTTATAATATAATTTTCATAGTTTTCAGTCCATAAAATTACAACCCTACAATGAACTGGGTCGACCATCTCGACACATTTCTGTAGCCTATATTCTCTCTTGAAGACTTAGTCAACATGTTTGACTGTGTTCTTTCAGATCTTGATTCCATAGAATAGTAATGAACCTATTAATTTTTTATATCTTATTTGCATATAGTGTCACTTGAACTAAATTTTTACTCTTCATAATAAAAAAATTAACCTATTTTTCTAGTAATTAATTCAATTTTCATTTTAGTTGCTTACATGCTTGGATTAACAAACATAGACTAATTAAATGGTTTTTAATTTATAAATTTAGTCACACTATTTTTTCTCTTTTACACACACTTCCAAATATATTAAAACTAAAAATCATTAAACATTTTCTTCTCAATGCCTACCTACTTGGATTTCATCACCAAAGGGGAGACTGACTTGGTTTTTTTTGCTAAGTATAAATACATGGTTGATGGTATATATTGGCAAATAACCTAACACCCTTATCATTGAGAGATTGTAAAGTGAGGGGGTATACCCAATAATAATCTAGTACCATCACCAATATAGATCCATTTCAACCTAAACTAGTAAAAAATTATAGGTTGTTTTCTAATTTCTTCTTACATCCAAGTCTCGATCACATTAATTTAAAAATTTATTATAGCTTAAAAACATTCAAGAATGACCACTTACCTTATTATTTCTATTCATTTTTTTATTTATTTATCTTTGATCATTATATTTTATATTTTAAAACTTATACTAGCCAATGTTAGTACAAGGTTTGTGCTCTGTGCTATAATCAGATCAAACATAATGATCTAGTTGCTTGTGTGATTCATTATATTTGATTAGATATTATCTTACAAAAAATTTATTTATTTTAAAAACACATTCATCTATATTGATGAAATCTATTATATTTTTAAGCCTATTAATTTTCTCTATCTATAGTATATAGTACACCAATCTGATTATCTATCTTATTAGCCTGCCACAATTTTGTCATATGCAGAACATAGTTGACCAGTTTGACTACATATTTTGCATATTTTTGTGTTAAAATTTACCATAAATTTTTGAGAATTTTCAATGATGTCATGGAGGTTTCATATTGATTGGATTAAGTTCTTTGATAGCCTAAGTAACAATGCCAAAGTGTGTAATGTGTTTGTCATAGTGTGCTTGAAGTTAGCTTGGTTGATCTTCTATTTTGGCATGGTTAGAGATGTTTAGGGATGAGTATGAAGTATTGAGAATGTGAAAGAGGTACCTAATGATGTTTTATATGATTTTATTTCTTGTGTGCATAAGTGGAATTAATATATTTTTCCATAGTTTTCATCTAGACACTTAGGGTCAAGTGGTAAAAAATCTAAGTAGGTAGTTTGTTAGTGTCAGCATTACCACGTGTGGATGAGTCAGGGGGATTTGGTCATATTGTTATGATAAAATTTATACATAATTAATATGTACTAAATATCAAGTCATGTACCTAAGCTTAGTCAAATATATATGGGTGCAAAGTTGGGCTCTTAGGCATTTTGATAGTGTTTTCCCATATTTAGCCAAATTTGCAATGTGGCAAGAAGAGTCGAGTAAGCATTTTAATGATGGAATATATCACACATGTGAATGTTTAAAAATAATAAGATAATATGGGTTTATTAATTTTTTATCCTATTTTATTTTCACTAAATTTTGTATCATGCTCTAAATCGCATCAAAAAATATACATGTGCAAAGTTGGCCTTCCAAGCAAGTTCTAAGCATACTTGGCTCTATGATAGAAGATTATGAGAAGTAATTCTAATGGATTTATGTCTCAAACATATGAAATATGAAAGATTATTATGAAATATGGTTGGATTATCCTATGTGAGGAGATCATATGGTCCAAATTTGAGATCATGTGAGTAAGCACAGAAGAAGTTATTGAGGTTCAAAGTTGGTTTTCAAGACATATTACAGTTGGTCCCCATACTTAGTCAATTTACATAATGTTAAAGATATGGAACTAGTAGAGATCCAATATTTCATGAGATTTTGTAATTATTGATCTAAAATTTCATGTAGAGTGAAATAGGGCTGATGTGATAACTATTTATCAAAGATAAAGTTTGAACATCTTACATAAGATCAACGGAGTGTGTGTGTCCCAAAATGATAAGAGGAAACGAGATGGTAATAAGTTCACATTGTTTAATTAATAATAAAAATTAAAGGATAAGGATATAATGATGATTGGGTGTTCATATATATTGATTGAATGGTGAGTGTTGCTAGTTAAAGACCTGGTTGATCTATAGAGATCGACAGTGCGTATTGAGTCAACATTGCAAGGGTGCACTAGATGAGGTCAAAGTTATTGAGGTTTAAAATTTGAACATTAGAACCCATGAATTAAATTTAGGAAAATTTAAATGGTGTGTAATTTATCTGAGAATCAAGGAAATGAGATGTAAGCAAAGTGGTCAAAGTTTAACTATGATCGTTTACATTTAAATATTTGAATTTAACAAGGGAAAAACTACTCTATGGTTTTTGGATCATATCTTTTGATATAGAATGAATTTGACCATGTATTAAAAATTAAAGTGGTATATTACTCCAAGACACATTTTTAAATATGGATTTTAAGATCTGAAAGTGTGTGTAGACAAAGATATTGAGCCCCAAAGTTAACTATGTGTCTGTGCTTGTTTTGCAAGTGATCTAAAAAGAATAATTAATCTTGTGTTGTTGTTTCAATGTCTCATGATTAATTAGCTATTGGGGAGTGTTGTATAATCCATAAGTATCTTATATGTGCATGATTAAGGTTTTATAAATCGTATGATATATGAATAAAATCTTATAAGGATGACTGTATATTTTCTCATAATGATTATGTGCACAAAATATTGTTTAAGCATTTTGTGCTTAAGCAGAAGGGTAATGTGATGGTTGTTAGAACTTCAAATGGGACCTATAGATCATGTATAATGGGTAAATAATTTTTGAAAGTTTTCTTATTCTCTTTGTTTGATCAGATAAGTGTCAAAGGTTTGAATGGGTCTCCATAGGACCTAAAAGTGACTTAGGCCTATTTGAAAGTGGATTATGCTTAAGTGTGACCCATGTGAGATGACTTAAGGGTGAAGTCATGTATTTTTTCCAACAAGGAAATATTTTGGTCTTATTAACTCATGATTTATCTATATATAGTGAAACCAAAGGTGTTGGTTTCTAGACTTGTATGTGGAAATATTGTGTAAGGTGGATACGAAAGTTGTGAAGTAAAGGATATGTAGTGTGCATGTTGGTTAAGTTAATGATAAAAATAGATTTTTGAATTTGTGTATTACCTATAGGTCATGTTACTAATGTAATTATAGTTATATTTTAGTTTTAGGATATGAAAATAGGTCTGAGTGTGCATATGAGGATAGTTTGAGTGAAGGAGGAGAAAGATTGTGGAATACCTATGTGAGAGGCTTGTTTGAGATAAAGAGAGAGTTTGTGAAGGTGTTATAAAATATAGATCCATCATAAAGTGTTGAAGACATCATTTCTAAGTTATATGTTTTCAAAGGAGGATCTAAAAGACTTGGTCTTCCTTAGGGGAAGTTTCTACTTGTGAAACATGTGTTTCACTAAATACCTTTGGTCAAGAAGATATGATCAAGGTTTGATAGTCTAAAGGAGTTGATCAGTCTCTTGTTTTTAATTTATTATAGGATAGTAGTCCATTTGTGTTATAGGATTGAGATAGGGTTTTACTACCAATGAGGGTTTCCCATAGGAACTATGTGTTATGTGTTTGATCTTGTGTATGCATTGAATGTATGAGCTCCCTTGTTAATGTTGCTTGATCAAGTTGATATATGATGATTATTTAATAGTTTAAAGGATTTTAGTTGAAATTGAAATATATGGGCTCACTAATTCACCCCCAGTGATTATACATCTAACATCAGACTCTATCAACCTTATTGAATTTGTACTTGTTGGTTGATATAGTTCTTTATTTGGTTGAATTTATCCTTAATTTTCCTCTTTGCTTCCTGATTGAAAATTCTACATTCAAACATCATGATATCCCTTATCAAAATATTTTTGGACAACCTAAATCCATTTAGATTCTATATGGGATGTTATTTTCTTCCTAACTTTTCTACCCAAGAGGATCTTCACTCTTGGACCACCTTTTCTCATTCCTCATCTTTGGACTATGATATGGTCCAAATCACTCCAACAAATGAGATTGGTGGATTAGATCCATTTTATACTTCTCAAGATAATTATCACTTTAAGAAACCTTATGATACTATGGGGTAAATTGATACATTCCTAAAAAATAACCCCATAGTAAACCTTATAAACACCAACAATACCACATATAAACCCTTCTCTAATACCAATTCACGGAATCTCCTTCCTAATAATTATAATAATACTCATCCCAACACCAACCCACCAATTGATACAACTCAAATTATTGCATAAATAGTGAAAAAAATGAAAATAATGCAAACATATAATACCTCTCAAATGATGCAACTACAACATCATTTGATAAACATAGATAATTAGCCTCTTATCCTTCTTCCCCAAAATATCCAAAATTTCATCCCTCCACCTCTTAAAGATGCTATGGGAAATGTCATTCCCCAAATTATTATGCATAATAAGATGATTCAATACTTTCAAAATGAACCTTTAGCCCACTTCATTGTATCTATTGATATAGTTAATATATCTCCAACTATTAAATATGATGGGACTAAAAACCCCACATCTTTTCTCAAAACATTCGGTAATATTTATAAAGAGTGGATCCAAACTAATACCTTTGCCACTACCAAAAATTTAGTTAAAACATTCATAACGGATGTATTAGAATGGTATAACCATCTCCCCCAAATTTCTATATGGAAACTTGATGATTTAGTCAATCCCTTAGTTAAGTAATATAAAAATAATGATCTTCCCAAAAAATGTCTTAGTCATTTCATCAATGCTAAGCAATCCCCACCAAATCAGCTCATGATTTATCAAATGATGGGAATATTTGGATCACAAAGCTGATAATAATAGGATTGATTTCAACTTGTTCAAACTTTTCATAATGGAATTAACACCTTCCCTCCAATACAAGGTTCAAAAATTTTCTCCCCAAACTTTATGTGATGTTATCAATCAAGCTAAGTGACAAGTCTTTTTTATGAAATAGTTTGAACCTATCACTAAAACCATCAAGGGGTATTTCCAACACTCAATTAATGAAAGCGTTAAAAATTATCCTCAACCAAAACTAGGAGTAGCAAAAATGGAAAATCCCAAACCTTATCATATGTTTCTTATTTTTCAATAAATGAGACAAATTTTAGCTCCTTCTAAATCATTCATATATGCTAATAATATTCCTCAATGGTATGAAACTATCAAATTTTGCTGGTTTCATGATGATATAGGTCTTTACCATAAAACATGTCATGGGATTAATTTTTTTTTCATTTCTCTTATGTTAGGAGATACATTCAATCATAATGCCATGATCAAAATATGTCATCATGATTATGTCAATGCTTCTCAAAATAAACAATATTTTAAATCTTCTTCCTTTAAAAATCTATAAAAATTATCTACATCCAACCCTCAAAAATTAAACAAAGATATTTGTGCAATTTATGCTGACTATGATCAATACTATACCAATTCCCAATACATTAATTGGGATAAGGTCAATTATCGATGCAAACCCCCCCACAAAGATCTTGTCACAAAACTAAATAAACCATCATTAGAATATCAACTTATTAAAGACACTACTACCACTAACCTACCTTCAAAAATAATTAAGAACCACTTCCTTAATCTAAACCTCCAAATAACTCTCTTCCTAATAAAAATATTTTACCTTCCAAGCCTCGTGTTGGTTCTTCCTTTTAAAAAAATCATTGAAAATTCTTGGAGGAACTTAAATATATGCCTTGAAAAAATATTCTCGTGGAGTTAGTTTGCACTTCTGCCTATCATTGTAAATTCCTATCACAACAACTACAATAAATTGAAGAACGATCTTCCTTAGAAGAGGAATAAACTTCTCATGAGTCCTTACCAATAAAATTTCATACCATTGAAACCTTTTGTCCTTATTTATAACCTTCTATAGAGTTCCTTGAATAAGACATGATCAATGATACAATTATTTTTTACACCAACTAACCATTTATCTTTATTAAAATATCCATTAATACCACCCTTATTCACAAATTATTAGTAGATGAAGGGTTGGGAATTAATGTGACCTCTCTTTGGCTCATTTAACAACTTGGGATAACAAAAATCATCTCAAGAAAACTCATCTAACATGTTGTGGATTTAACAAGACCAATCAAAATCTATTTGGTTGTATTTGGCTCCCTCTTACTATTAGACATAAAAATATTTATACTAAGCTTATGTTTCTCGATTTACCAATATCCTATAATATACTCCTAGGTTTCCCATGGACACATCGCATGAAGGCTATTGCTACTTTTGGTAGCCAATGTATCAAGTTCATTCATAATGGAAAATTTTATAAACATGAGGCTGATCCTAACCTATAGAGTATTCAACTTGCCAACCCCAAATATTAGTATCAGATACCAACTATTACAAGAATTAATAGTGAAACTTTAATTTAATTTGTCAATATAGATCCAAATTTACAAGTCACTCCTAGTGTTTATAATGATTATAAGACAAATAAATTACAAAACACATGAAATAATACCAAGCTACCTCCTTACATTTTAGAGTGGATCCCCCTTCCATGTTACCTCATGATTTTATGATCCCTCCATCGATGAGATCACTAATTTTTATCCTCCATGTAATACACATTAAGCATATTATACAAAAGATGATATCACTTGTAATTAATATGAAGTGGCCAAGTTATTTTAAGACCCTTTAAATATGTCACCTTATAAATTTATTAATCAAAGTTTATCACCTTATGATGTTCCTTTAGAGACATAATCATGTAATATTTCTCCCACCTATGATGATAACTACATTATGGCCTAAGCTTAATAACAATACTTGGATGTTTAATGCTATCAGTAAACCTTAGCTAAAATACATGATTTCAATTGATATGTTCAAAAACTTTACATGGATATTGAGTTATACCCTAAAGGTCATGTACCTTCAATTCAATCTCCACTTATTGATACTCTTTGGGTTGTTGAACAAATATTAGCTCTCATAAATTTAGAACTTTTAGAACCTTCTATACCTGCTATCACATTGATCACTCTAGAAAATCCTCTCGATACCAATGATTCTAAAAATACACTTATTATCAATCCAATTTAATCTAATCAACCTTCCTTCATAGTTCCACCTACTCCCAAGATCATCCTTGATTCTAAGGCTATAAATATACACTAAATACATTTTGAATATGATTACATGGTAACAAAATAATTGATCTTAAGGTAGATGTGGAATATTATGGACCTTTACCTACATTACTTAGCAATGAAGCCATACTTGAGTTTTTCCATGCCTAAGAACCTAAAATTCCTTGGAAACATCACAAAGTTAGGAATTTAAAATGAAAGGCTCCTCATTTTAATAACTTCATTGCTAACATCTATCCCAAAAACAATCCCATTTCTTATCTTCC
The DNA here is from genome assembly GCA_037957365.1 of Torreya grandis. Lineage (NCBI taxonomy): Eukaryota > Viridiplantae > Streptophyta > Pinopsida > Cupressales > Taxaceae > Torreya > Torreya grandis. The sequence continues at coordinate 9,129 of JARHVA010007495.1, read as the reverse complement.
CAATGCACCATATCATTTTCAATATGGAAATGCTATGCTTATTGAAGAAACCATGAGAATAGAATATGGCACACCCTCATATCTTCAACCTATAATAGTTTTTAGATAAATCATGTTGATTGATCATGATAATTTTAGTCAATTATTTGATAAATATCATGAGAATTTGAATCAGTCATATGAGGACATGTCTGGTATTGATCCTAGTATCATTGTGCACAACATAATCACCTCCCAAATGCTAAACCCATTTGGCAAAAAAAATGGAAATTTCTACCTAAATTTACCACCTTATGCCATAAAGAAATTATGAAACTATTAGATGCCAAGTTTATTAAACCTATAGACTATTATAAAAGGGTGTCAAGCATTGTTCCTATTTGTAAAATAGTCACCATGGTTATTCTCATCTACAATAACTTCTAAAATCTCAATCTTGCTTGTCCCAAAGATAATTTTCCATTACCTTCAATATATGCCATCATAGATTCCACTACTAGATATGAAATGTTGTCACTTGTGGACAATTTTTTGGGTTACAATCAAATGCACATAGCCCCCAAAGACCAACATAAGACAACATTCACTATGAAGTGGGGCACATATTGTTATTTTAAAATGCCTTTTGACCTTAAAAATGTAAGAAATATGTATTAGTGGGATATGACCCACATTTTTCATGATATTATACATAATATTATGGAAACCTATGTGGATGATCTCATTACCAAATTGAAAAGTCATATGACCCATCTCTCTAATCTATAAATCATATTTGATCGATTAATCAAGTACAAAGTTATACTTGAACCCTACAAGTGTGTATTTATTATTACATATGGTAAACTATGAGGGTTATTAGTCTCTCTTCATGGTATTGATGTTGATCCCATTAAAATCAATGCTATAGTCAACATGCCCATTCCTTGTTCCATTCTAGACATTTGTACTTACCTTGATAAGCTTGGGGTAATATACAAATTCATTCCCAAAATGGCTTATCACATATACTCTACTGACTACCTTATTAAGAAAGGCAATGTTATCAAATGGACTGATCCTTATCAGAAGCAATTTGACAACATGAAATAATCCTTTCTCCATCCATCTACCCTTCATCTACCTTCCAATGATCATCCTTTGATTTTTTACACTTATTCTACTCCCATATTAGTTGGAGGAATGCTTTCCCAATAAGATGATATATGAAGAGAATACACTATTTATTATATTAGTTAAGGCCTCATTGATCATAAAAAAATGTTAGACTAAAGTACAATGTGATTGCCTCACTCTCTATTTTGTAGCTGAAAAGCTTTTCCACTGCATTCTCTATCAAAAAAACTATGCCATTTTTAATTCTAATCTATTTCATCACTTTTTCACCAAAGCATTTCTACGTGGAGATGGAATTGGAAAGCAGATGGTTCTCTTAATGGAAATTTACCTTTACATCATAATGCAAAAAATTGTTAAAGGGCAAGTCATTGCTGACCAACTTATAGTATCACCTATACCCACTACAAATCATCTTCAAGATAGTCTCCTCGATGATAAATTATTTGTATTGAAGGTCTCAATTAGGATATCTCTCTTAAATATTACTTTCATAATTTCACTACTAATTCAAAGGAAAGTAAAATAGGATACCTAAGTCATTCCTGATACTACCAAATCTAAATTAGTTATCGGAGAGATTCCTAAAGTCACCATCAATTTGTATGAAGACACTTGAAATCTATAATTTTATGGAACCAAATGTCTCCAAGAAGCTTAGGTAGGTTATATTCTAGCTAATCCTCATGGTAAAATTATTCCTTTGACATTCTATCTAACCTTTGATGTCACTAATAATATGGCAATATATGAAGTATTAATCTTAGGCATGAAAGTGGCACTTGACTCAGACATTCCATATCTACTTGCTTTGGGTGACTCCCAACTTATCTATCACTAGGTTAATGATAAATACCAATGTAAAAGTGAATATATTATTACTTATCATCAAATTCCTACCACCCTTGCAAATATTTTGCCTCTTTTACCATTGAGCATATTCTAAGAGATTAAAACTCTATCACTAACTCTCTTACTTCTTTGGCATCCTTATTTCATCTACATCAAGTTCTTAGTAATTCCCAGTTTATTATTCAAATAAAAAATTCCCCATCTTCTATCCAATCAAAAGAATCATGTATTTGTCATGTTGAGGATTTAACTATTTGATAGAGCCCATGGTGTAAAAACATTATCCAATTACTTGAATATCAAACTTATCCTTCGAACAATGATTCTTGCCAAAATATAGAATTTGAATACAAGCTTTTAAATATTTTTTTCAATAGAACACCCTTTATTATTGTAATGCAAAAGGTAACCTAATATTTTGTGTAATGAAATAAGAGGTACCTCCTCTCTTTGAATAAACACATGGGGTCATTTGTGGTGGTCACTATATTGAACATGTTATAGCACACAAATGCCTACATATGGGATACCTTTGGCCTACTTTAGAAAAGGACACTATTGATTTCTCTAAAAAGTGTAGTCTTTGACAACTCCATGATGATCTAATCCATTCACCACTAGCTGAGATCCAAATTATGGAATCTCCTTAGCCATTTTCCATGTGGGGATTATATCTCATTGATAAATTACCTCAATCATAAGATAGTCATGTTTTTATCATCACTACTACTAAATATTTTACCAAATGAGTATAAGCCATGCCTCTTGTCAATGTTACGAGAACCACTATTTATAAATTTATCCTTAGCCAAATCATTTTTAATTTTGGATTTCCCCATACTATCTTTTTTATAATAGCAACAAATTCAAAAACAAGGATGTGAAGTAGTTATGTGCTAAATTTAAATATCCCTCAAATTCTCCTCACCTTACCATTCTCAATATAATGGATAATATGAGACCACTAATAAAATTCTAAATAAAAACTTCCAAAATACCATCCAATAAACCTAAAAAAATTGGCATCTTCATTTATATCCTACACTTTGGGCCTATCATACTAGCATTTGCACTACCATTGAGGCAACACTGTTCTCATTAGTTTATGGTTTTGAGTCTATCTTAAGATTAGAACTTGAGCTTACCTCTTTATTTATATATCTTCATGGTATCATTATTTATGAATAAATATGTAAATCTCACCTTAATGCTCTTTATCTTCTCAATAAACACCATGTAGTCTCACTTCAACATAATCTCCAATACAAGGATCGCATCCCCAAGCAACATGAAAAAAGATTAAAGACCACACTTTCAATGCTTTTGAGATAGTCCTTAAATTAGAGTATACCCATGATAAATAAGAAAATATGAATAATTTTTTTGGGCCCTAATTTAGTGAAATAAATCCATTGTCTTACTAGTTATCACCTCCAAACTACTAAAGGACATGTTTTTAAAGAACCCACTAATGCAAAATTCTTGAAGAAATATCTTGCTTAGATATTTCCCTTATTATCATATTTAAATATGTTTTCTTAATAAAAATTCTTGTAGGAATTAACTATGGATCTCACCCTCTACAACAATCTCTTTTTATAAAAGCTTTAGTTCCTTCCCTTTGTCCTCTGGTTTCTTTCTCTCATGAGTTTCATTGTAATATCATGGATACGACCAAATTTTCCTCATGAATTTTGTTTGCATTCATATATTGATTTTTAATATCAAGTTTATTATCTCCCAATGATTTTTTCACCCTCTTGGGTTCCTCTTTGTGAGTTTCAATGTAATACCATGGATAAGACTAGGCCCTCCTCATAAATACCATTTTTATTTTCCAATACTTTATTAACCCACTTGGGTTTCTCTTTTGTGAGTTAAAGTGTAAGACCATGGATAAGACCAGGTCATCCTCAAAAATTACATTTTTGCCTTTTTTCCACCCACATGGGTTTCTATTTTATAAGTTATAGTGTAATACCATAGATAGGACTAGGCTCTCCTCATAAAATAAACATATTATTTCAAAACATTCCTTTACAAAACCAAGCATTCATTTTATAAAATGTTAATAAATGATTACAAGTTTGTGATCCCATATTATTAGCTTTGGTTTTTATTTATTTTGTAGATTAAAATTGAATAACAAACTATGTTAGCATATTTCCTTACACTTCCATACATTTTTAAGTTAAGGAATCATATTTAATTATCATTGTATCTATTATGGAATTAGTATGCACCTTTGGAGAGAGTTATTTAAGACCCCTCTAACTAAGACATAATATTGGGACAACCCTAGGCTATGGGTAACCTATGATGGGGTTGAACCTTTGGAGAAGGTTGGCTTCCTCTTGATGGATCACCTAAACTAATGTTGTCATAGGAAAAAGGGTTAAAAAGGGAAAAGGGATCCTAGTAAGGTTAAAAAGTGATGCACAAAATAAAAATGGGAAATTCCCATAAGCTTGAACCCACACTAGATATGTAGAAGATAATGCTTGCTCACATAACCTCGTAAACTAGCTGATTGCATATGTGTTTCATGGACTAGGTTTAGGCAAAACACTAATCTAGACCTACAAACAACTTAAAAACACCCTAAAGGAGGTCAAAAAGGAAGACAATTGATGAGGAAGATTCTCATTCACTATGCCATCATTCACAACTCACTCAACACACATCGAAAGCAAGAGATAAGTAAAGAAAGTTTTTTATTGCATCAAGAGGTTATTCTTACAAATACTTGATAGGGTTTAACCTAATCAAGATGAGCATATTTTAAAATATCTCACAAAGTCCCCTGCTCTTCAAGATCAAAGAGTCCTTATGGGAATCCAAAATCTAAAAGAGAGCTTACAAAATGGAAATAATGGGTAATATAGAGAAAGGAAAGAGAGGGGGAGCATGCCATCAAAGATCATTAATTGAGCTACCACCTTTATTCCAATTAATGATCCACTCTATTTTAATGCAATTAAGATTGATCCTTCATTGACAAATTAGCCTTAATTTACTCCAATAGTCTTCAATATATTCTCATTGGTTGAGAAACATGCACTAGAAGACAAGAATCTATTTTGAAGATGATGGGTCATGATCTTACCAAGAAAGGAAAATATTTAAAGGCTCTGAGAAGAATTAAATGTTCCACTACATTCTTCAATCCCCAAAATTGCTCCTTGAACTTCTATGCCATCTCCCACTTACTTTCATTAGAAGGACAAAGTATTCATACCTTGAATCCAAATAGAGCCATGCCATGTTTTCTTTGAGTGGTGGTAAGTAACTACTTTATCAAGGATATAGCCATGTTGATAGATTAGATATTTTTCCATAACCATAAATCTTCCCCTACTAAAAAAATGTGAGCATAGGTCTTTAATATAGATTAAACACCAATCTAATTTATTGGTTTTCATATAGTCATTATATAGATGAAGATCTATATATGTTTAGTCTTGATTCAATAAGTGTTGGTCTACCTTTGATCTCTATATTAAGCCCTAAAAGACCTCTACCAATCTTTAATGGTGACATTTGATCCTAAAATATCTTTTTTGGTTCAACCTGGATCATCTTCAAACTTGACACCTATGCATTTACTTGTTTGGGTAAAAAAATCTTCATCGACCTCTACCAAAAGTCTCCTAGGCTCACCTTTGTTCATTGGTGTTGACTTATTTATTTGGGACTATCAAATTAAGATGCTTGATAGACTCATGATTGATTTGATGTATTGACATTGCTCACACCATTAATCTTTCTCTATATAGATGATCATGAGCCATATATCTTCTAATAGTTTAACACATTTAAGAAACTTGGTAGTTGTAAATTTGTCCTCAAGATCCACTAACTTATTGACCCCTGCTCATTATTGATCTGCTTTGGTATGATTAAATGTAGACCATTGATCTATTTGGGCCCATTAACATTACCAATCACCATATGCTAATAGATTTAATCTAAGTTCCCATGATCTTGACACTTTTCAGCCACACATTCATCCTTGGAACATTTGAATTCAAATGGATATTTTAAGAGGCTTAAACTTGACATCTGCATGCACATTTCACTTTACAAGTCTAACTTTAAAGGCTTATATCTTGAGATAACACGCTCATCAAGACCTAAAATTTATAGAGGATGATCTTGGCATGAATAACCTCATTTTTGTTTGATATTTTAGCCTAAGATTATTTCTAAGTGAGCTTATTAAATTCACAATCAAATTGACCCATTCATTTTTGTGTGATGTGCCATGACGGTCTAGTCTCTCTTAACTTGTGCAAGTCATTTTTTGATCATCTAATTCATTAATAACTCTATTCATCTTGATCAAAACATGCTAGGACTTCCAAAATTGATCCATCTAGGTGAGTTTCTTTGTATGTGGGATAAATTTGTCCAACATCTTTGGTAACTCATAAGGAAGCATGCCTGCTATGCTTGAGAACCTAGACTAGTTGCCTTGTCTGATCTATTGGGCATGGAGTCACAAGTCATTGATCTTAAATGGCATGAAACGATGCAATTATTCCCCTCTAGATAAATTAATTTTAAATCAATAGGAAAAATAAGAAACAAAACAAACAAAATGCCCAAGGCACTTTGGAAAAGGAAACACACAATAGAAAAAGAATGTACACAAGGTACTTAGAGGAAAACAAGAAAACTATTCTAATATGCACAGGGTTCTAACTTACATGTATCTTCCTCCTAGATAAAATGGAAAATATTTAGAATCAATCACTTATGGTAAACTAGGATAGAAACCATCTTTCTTTTAAGAGCTCATGATAGGTGAGCTAAGATGCCTGATTGCTAACTCTTTTAACATGCTCTCAAGAGGATGAAATGAGACAAACATATGTCCAATGTAGAAATATTGGTCCATTTATTTAAAGATTTATCCAAAAGGATTATAGGAGAACCTGTAACCTCCTTATCTAATGGATCCTTTAAACATGGAGGTTGATTGTTCTAGGCTTAGGTAAAAAATCTCTAAGTCATTCCAAAAGGTAGCTTCCTCTTGGTCATCCGAGACAATGCCAACCTCAACACCATCATTGATTTTATAAATTTTAAAGGATCCATATGGTATATCATAAAAACATCCAAGTTTAAAAATTTCATGTTATTATGGCTCTAGATCTAACTATTCTCCTTTATTCTTGAAGACATTAGTATTACCTTCAATGGATAGTTCATCTTGAGACTGGTAAGCTTCTATAACATGATCTGTAAGTTCATTTTCATTATCTAAAGTAGGTATAAGATGGTTTAAAACATATATTTTGTTTATGAATTCATGTTAAAAATATTTACATACTTCATTTTGATCCTCTTTCTCCTCCATTTATTTCTCTTACTCATTTATGACCTCTTCAACTTGATCAATTGACTGGTTGACTACTGTAACCACATCAATCTTCATCCCCACTAAATGGAAGATATTAGAACAAATAAAAATCTCCTATTCACTCAAATTCATCCTAAATACACCTTATTTCAAATATGAAAGCATCAATATTACCTTCAGGCTCTAATTCATTAGTGTCAAAGCAATGCAAAAATAACTAGTTCCAAACTTGATTTCTTCTACTCTAAATGGAGTAAGATGCCTATCATAATCTCCTCATCATAGAAAATTATTCTATCTTATTCAAGTTAACCTATTCTTACAATATCCTCCTCTATTCTTTGTAAAATAGGCTCTTTATCCAAGAGGGAGATGGTGGGAGGGTGAAGAAGTTCACCTTACTTGCAACTTAAGAGAGTATCCTTCCATCTAGGGACTTTAAAGGCTGTATTTGGTGGATCTCAAGGGAGGGATATAGAGTCATGGAACTTTGGTATGAAAATATCATTGAGCTAAGCTAACACCTCTTTTTCTTGAACTAGTTCTTGGACTACCTCAGCTAGCACTTCCTCTCTTTTCTTTATGCCCTCTTTGATTAATTTCCATGAGGGGAAAGCATAAATATTGTCCACCTTATCTTTTTCCTAAATGGGTGTGGGAGAGGGTGGTTTCACAAGAGAGGGTATAACATAGTCAGGGCTATTGGAATAAGATAAGATACAAAATGGGATGGATTCATGTTCCTTAGTTGAATGGTTTTCAGTGACTTATGTGGCACTTGATGAGGATGAGATTTGACAAGGTGGGCTAAGGGGTTGGGTTTGATCATGAATAGGATTAGGAGAGGATATTTTGGGTTATGGTTGGCTACTCTCTATATTAAGAACCACTGATAGTCATTTCCCCTCTTGGCTTGGTCTTGCCTAACCAAGTATTCTTTATGAAATCTTAAATCCTACTCCTGAACATAAGCTTGGTGTTCAAGATTCTATTGTTGTCCTGTAGTATTATTCCTCCTTATCAACCTCTCTTAATTATTTTTCAAGATTAATCCATATCTCCCTAAGGCTCTTTTTTGGTTGACTAGAGAGAGTCAAATTCTAACAAGGATGATACATTGAATCTTGAGGGCCACTTGGGGTGAAGCCATGAACATTACTAACTTGATATGAAGGATAAGGAATGAAATAACATGCATTTTGATTAAATGGATGGTGATACATATAAAATAATGGTGATTAGGCACTTGGTCTACTTATACTAGCTGATTGTTCATAGTGGAGTTATCATTGGTGTTTGCAAATGTGCCTCCTAAGGTTTTTTACACTAAAAGGCAACACCAAGAACCTTTTAGTGAGATGTAAAATGTAGTAAAGTCCCATTGAGCATGCCATAATCTATTATGGCATTAATATGCACCCTTGGGATAGATATTTAGGTTCCCTCCAACTAAGACATAATATTGGGACAAACCCAAGTTGTGGGTAACCTATGATGGAGCTAAACCTGTAGAGAAGGCTAGCTTCCTCTTGATGGATCACCTGAACTAATGTTATCATAAGGAAAAGGGTTAGAAAATGGAAAAGGGATCCTAAGAAGGCTAAAAGGTGATGCACTAAATAAAAATGGTAAAATCCCATAAGCTTGAACCCACACTAAATCTATAGAAGATAATGATAGCTCACACAACCTCATGGACCACCTAATTTTATAATTATTCATGGACTAGGTTCAAGGAGAATGCTAATCTAGACCGACAAATAACTTCAAAACACCCTAAGGAGGTCTAAAAGGAG